>JAULBS010027822.1:0-10433 GCA_032355785.1 Symmetromphalus regularis
TTTTATTTCGAAAAATATCAACATTAATGAGGTAAGTTATATATTTTGTTTTTTATTCGTCAAAAACCATGTTCCAAATAACGTAAACTGACAATAGATCATGATTTTCAAATCTTTAGGGTGTTTTCTTACTTTGTTTGCCCTTGGCAATAGTAAAACCTGCAGAACCTTTCTTTGCAATCAGTGATTTGCCCGACGTGTCGGCTCGCAGCACCATGTACTTCGTATTACCAATCTCAAGACTTGAACAACCCGCCACGCCTTGAGTAAAACCAATCTCAACTCGCTCAAACAGTTTTTTTGGTAGCTGAAATAAACAGAAGAAAAATAGCCATTAAACAGACAAGGAATTTCTTGAAAATACTCATGTATCTTCTTAAGTATTTAATAGCAAAAAGGTAATTTTAAATTTGCCGTAACCTAGATCTAGTTTGTAGTAACATCTAAATGTTTTAAAAAGCTCTACGCTTAGTCAAACCTCATTATACCGCCTACATTGGAACCCTACTGATATTGGCATTATAATGAGTTTGGCGTTATAATAAGTTTTATCACAATGTGTAGTTGACAAGTCTATATGAACAAGTAGACACGTGATTAATTGTTTGGCACACGTCGGCAATATCAAGGTACCAATTTAAAGTATTTTCAATAGTGTCATGCCAAATCTGTTTCTTCTCAAATTTATGAATTTATTCTCTAAGTATCACCCAAAGTAAAACAGGTGTAGGTATAGGTTTGAGTTGACGGTTTATTTTCTTGTGCACAAGATCAACCGATAGTTTAGAGGCACTGATTTTCGCGATAACTGATGCATGGACGGAATCACCCCCACACACTTTCTGGAAAGGGGGAATGCTCCACCCCAACCCCAATTTTGGACAGAGAGGAAGCGATTTTCGCCCTTGCACTGTATACTAACAAATAAAAAACAGCCCTTATCAGGCTTGACCATCAGATATTATTTAATAATACTGTTGAAGGAAAATCCTTCTAAATGCACTGTAACAAAAGTGCAGACAAAACTACCAACACTTTGCATCATGGCATCTGTCCCACACCAGCAACTTCCATCAAAACCATAAATTCCTGCATGATGCGACGCCTTCATTGACTGCCCTTGGACAGTTCGTGTAAGAAGCTGATTGAGCCATGCTTCCCAACCTGCCATTTTATACAAGTTTAGTTTATGTATATAAAAAGAACTCTTGTAAAATATAGCACTTCTTTTGAACTGATCTTTCAAGATCACCGCCTCTTACAACCGGTGAATATAAAATTATATCCCTATTTAAAAAGGTTCCGGTTTAAGACGATAATAGTGGACCTCCGGCCTAGATATCGTAGTTTCAAAGTTCATATTTGAAAGAAATACTGGCAAATTATCGTTTATAAAACGTTTGGTTTATATAACTTAATTTTTTTAATACAATTAGCTATCTTTTTTCAACGAATTTTTCATGATCGCCATCTATAATAATCGGTATGATCTCAAATATATCGGGACCAGAAAATGTCCAATAATCACGAGAAGAGAGGAGTAACACACGTCCGGTCTAGACAATAATTTCATAACATTCCTTTGAAAATAATCAGTGGCGGATCAAGGGCGGAACCCGGGCCTCCTAAATTTTGCGATTTAAATAACATTAAAACAATTATTATAATGATTTAGATTTTTATTTTTTTTACTTTAAAGAATCATGTTATTGGGGCCCCTCTAAATGTATTTTTTTGTATACGCCACTTATAATACTGACAAAACAGTTTTAATAATTATAACGACACTACAAAAGAAACTGATTTATTAATCAAACATTTAGTCATTCTGACACGACGTCATCAGAGGAAACCCGATACATTTTTTCATTAGGAGTAAGGGATCTTTAATATGCACTTTACAACAGACAGGCATGGAAGCACATACCATGACCTTTGGTGTGACAGTCGTGGTGCACTGGTTTGAACGAGAATAAACAAAATCAGAGAATAAATCCTCACAACGTCCGGGGTCACTCGAGTCCGTGGAACCCCTGACAAATATAGTTCATAAAAACCAGGCCGAGAAAACAATTTTTGATTGGATGCTTAGCATCATGAGAAGTTCAAAATTCGGCTTTTAGTGCACAGGCCTTCACCGTATAGATGTAAATAATGAATCAAGAATGGAAAAAAAATAACGAAAATTCAGCGTTTATCAGAAACATCAGTTTCAAAGATTAAACCAAAAATGCTAAATAATGACAGTTGCCTTCTTTGTAAGGAATTGTTACCAAAGAAGAACAGGCGCTTCATATTCAATGATAGTTTCACTATGAAAAAGCAACTTCACGAAGTGTTTGGGAATTTTCCACAAGAACATGACAATTGCCGATTTTGCTTATAAAACGAGCGATCTGAGTGGATAATATTTTTAAGCACGATATCACCAAAAATGTTTTCGTATAGATGGGGCATTGTGCAGCCAGGATTTTTTAAAAACTATTTTTGTCAGGGTTCCCACGGATTCGTGTGACCCCTGAAATTGTGAGGATGCCGACTGAGCTATAGCCCACCCTACGAGTAGGCGTGGTTTAATACATTATCCAAGTTTACATGTAACCGGTCCCGGTAGTGCAGTTATTAAACTATTGAAGACGCAACTGGTAGGTACTGGGATCAAATCTCAGTCGAGGCATGGGATTTTTAATCTCAGTATCGACTCCAACCCAGAGTGAGTGCTCCTCAAGGCTCAGTGGGTAGGTGTATACTACTTACACTGGGTAGTGGTCCACAACTGGTTTATCAAAGACCGTGGTATTTGCTATCCTGTCTGTGGAATAGTGCTTATAAAACATCTCTTGCTGCTTATCGATAAGAGTAGCTGCATTATTGTGGTGGCAGCGGGTTTCGTCTCTTCTACTAATACTAACCTCTGTCCTAGCAGTGCCACCGGAACGACATTGGGGCGGCGGACTAGCGATAAATTGATGGTTCGGGTAGGTCCGGGGGCATGCTCTCCCGGGAAATGTTGAAATATAGAAACTGGAAAAAACGATTTTAATGGCTTCTGGACTAATTATTGGGGCGGCGGTCGACGCCCCTGTCGTCCCAGTTCTAACTGACAGCACAAGAACCTGAGAGGTGTGCCCAGGACAGCGTGCTTGAAACTTAATTGGATATAATCACGAATATAAGCATCATTGTAATTAGAATCACCATGATACAACACACTTTTGTAATAAACAGGATCAAAACTCTACAATGCTTGTGTCTTCACGTTTTAAATGCCCATCGTTTACGTCTGTAAAATGTTATATATTATTAACAGGGAAAATAAGTATTGTTTCTTTAACGACACTCCAGCACATTATTTAGTCATATGCTGTTAGGTGCCAGACATAAGGTATTTTCGACCTTGATCTTTAGAGGTAACCGGCTACCGCCATATGGTTACTTTTGATTCACAGAATTTTTCCGATTATCAGCAACAAATCTTTTATAATATGCACATACCACGCCCTTTTATAAACGAGTTGTGGACCACCTACTCACTGAACCTTACTGAGCATTGACTCTGAGTTGGAGCCTGATTCGAGATTAAAAATCCTATGCTTCGACTGAGATTTGATCCCAATACCTACAAGCCGTGGAACCGAAGGCTTAACCACTGCGCCATAGGAAACGGTATATTATCAATAGAGTTGAGTAACGAAATGCAGCATTTTCAGAAATAAATCTTTAAAATGTTGCTATATAGCAGTGCTTTATCAGATGTATTTTCTTTCTCATGTTGGAAATATAGATTTATGGTTTTTCGTGTCTCACCCTGTGTTAAATTTCTACAATGCCTGAGTCACAAGTATTCGAGACGCTACAACTGAGAAAAAGAATAACAATAATGGGACACTGGACAAGACTAAGCCAACGCATTGGCGGATCTAAGAATCAGAGGTATCTGCATCATATTATCCCCCCTCCCCCAATTGATTTTCTGGATCTTTCACTGCAATATATGGGTGTAGGATTTAGGATATAAATTTATTTGGTGGGAACTTTTGCCATTTGAAACTAAATTTGTGTAACACGGTTTTGCCTTCACTTATTCCACACCCCATTATCTCTGCTACCATTTGAGCTGAGGGCTGTTCCAGTTAAATTTATACGGGGGAGGTTGGGGGCAGAACGCCTTTAGATTTTTTTAGGGTACCACCTACTTTATAAAATATGCTCATAACCCCCTACCAAAGTTAATATGCACATGTATTTGATACCAAAATGACCCCCCCACACACACACCGCATAATTTATTTGTTGTCGGTGATCACAGACCCAGTATCAAGGTAATTATAATTTATTTATTTCACCAATCCACCACCCACATAAATTGATCATGTTTTTACCAAGGACCAACGTAAAAAAACAACATGTGCGTTCTGCCCCCCCACCCCCCGTAATTTCAACTGGAACATAGGACTGATCCCGATGCATTTATCACGCGTCCTTTACATAGCGATAGCTTTCTCACATCGATGGTATATTATATCGATTCCGTTTCACGATACTAGATGTATCAAACCTATCAATAACATTTTATAAAGTAGAGATGTTACTTATATATAAACTCATTTTCACAAAAGTTGTTTTCCTTGACATCCACACTGGAGATATACTCGACATATCTCAATGGTATTCACACCAACCGGCTTCAAACTCATGACTTGTATGTACTGGGATCAAATCCCAGTAGAGGCATATGATTTTAAATCTCATTATCGGCTCCAACCCAGAGTAATTACACTCAGTGATGGTTGGTTGGTTGTATTTATTTTCGTGCTTATATCCAATCGTAATTGGATATAAGCAAACACACTGTCCTGGGCACACAACTCAGCTTCCTGTGCTGTCTGTCCAGTGTCACACTAATGCGGCAACTCTTATCGATAAACAGCAAGGGATCTTTTATATGCACTATCCCACAGACAAAATAACACATACCACGGCCTTTGTTAAACCAGTTGTGGACCACTGGTCGGAGTAAGTGGTATACACCTATCCACTGAGCCTTGCGTAGCACTCACTCTGGGTTGGAGCCGATTTTGAGATTAAAATTCTCATGCCTCAACTGAGATTTGATCCCAGTACCTACGAGTCCGACAACTTAACCACTGCGCCACGGAGGCTGGTAGGACGCAGTGAATTGGTGTGCAGCAGTTACACCGACCAATGGACCACAACTGGGGTTTATCAAAAGTCCTAACTGCTTATCTGTAAGATTAACCGAATTAGTGTTGTGGAGCCAGCGGTATTCGCCTCTCCTACTAACATTAACCTTTGTTCTAGACAGACAGAACAGGAAACTGAGTATTGTGCCCAAGGCAGTGTGCGTAAACCTTAATTAGATATAACAGGCGCGGATGCAGAATTTCTGAAGGGCGGGGGGGGGGGGAGAGGGTGCGTACAAAAGTGATAGGTTAATAAGACTGTGAAAAAAATATTAATTTTCACGTCCTTCCATTCAGAAAATATAGGTGAAAACAAAATCTGTAAAAGGGGGGGTCCGCACCCCCCGATCTCCCGTCTGGATCCGCTAGTGTATAAACACGAAAATAAGTAAACAACAATAAAGAAAAAAAAAGTCAATTAGTAACGTAAATATAAATTCAATTTTGTGTCCTCACCCTCAACAGTGGATATATAAACCAATGCACCCATAACTCAGGTCCGTGGAAACGACTTTAGGAGTGGGGGTGGGGTGGAGGCACTGACGAATCGGGTACAAACTATATATCAAATTTTGGTTCCAATGGCAAACATTGATGTAATAAAAAATAAATAAAGAAAGAAAGTTTAAAAGGCCCGTATGAACCGAGGGAAGGGGGTCACGTGCATCCCCCCCCCCCCCCGGTTCCCAAACTTGAAAATGGGTTAAATGTTAAAATGATAGCTAAAAAAAAGTAAAAGAAAAAGTAAATAAAGTAAAGAATAGGGAAAAGAGAAATCTTAACTTCTTGTCTTTTTTATTTATAACTTTAAAGATATTTTTATATAAAAATCATTGATATAAAGTAAAAAGGCTCCAGAGGGATTCGAACCCTCGGCCTTCTGCTTACTAGGCAGACGCTCTAACCAACTGAGCTATAGAGCCATAATCAACCCCGGCTGATATTTAGACGGTTATTACAATACTGAATGTACTGTCGACAAACGTGCGAACACAGCCGAAAGTCTACCGAGCGTTTCCGACAGCTTTAGAATTCACCTTATTGACGTCACCTGAGGGAAATTCCAAGCATTTTTTTGTGGCGGCCATATTTGTTGTTCCTGGGAAATGAAAAATGATGAACCAACGAAACGACAACAATAGAAGATGGTTTGACCTATAATTGAGATTTCAGTGGATCGGAAAAAGTGAGTTTATTGACTTGCATGTAGGCTTGCATAATAGATTTAACTAACAAGCGTAAAGTGTTTTATGCTAGGGTAATCCTCAGCTACGGTGCCCCACAAAGCGATATTAAAGGTGCAGTATCGTAGTTGCATTTGACTTTGAACTATTTTGACATTTATTTGTGATAAACAGTTGCATATTATTATTATTAATTCAACATAATAAAAAACATTAAAACAATACCAAATTTAAATGTATTATATGGATGCAGCACTTGAGAAATAGTGATAAATAACTTTGTGGGAATGAGGAGGGGGCAGAAAAAGTAGTTTTACCCATAACGAATATAAGTTATAACCAGATATAATTATGGTAAAATGTCCACTTGAATACCTTTCCTTAAAATAATTTAATTAACATTGAATTTACTTAATTTTTCAATTAACTTATTCTTATCTTGAAATTAGGGTTAAGTTTAGTTCATTCTTTTAAATAGCAACCAAATCCAATTTTGCAACAGCACTGCTGATCGTGAATTTTGAGGGCTGAAATTTTATTATTCTTTTTTTGGCATAATACTTTAATAATAAACTTTTTATTCCCAATATATATATGATAATGGCGATATTGAAACATGCCCGGCTATTTTTTTTCTTTCTGTTATTCAATTTAGTTACATTTCTGCAATAAATACACAAGCTACATTTTATCAATTTTACACAAAAATGTTGATTGCCAATAAGATTTAGGCCCAATTTCTCGTTGACGGTTCAACCATGATCTACAGTTCAACCCATTCTTTTAACACGTGTGGACGCAGTTTAAACTAAGAATCGAGATTTCTTGTCGGCACCTCATCCTCTATTCTTAGTTCAGACTGTCCACATGTGTTAAAAAGATTGGTTGAACAGTAGATGGTGGCTGAACCATCATCGAGAAACTGGGCCTTAAGGCCTAAGAGCGTAACATAGATATGGGTGTGGTGTAAAATATTTAACTCAGTTAATTTTGTGAATGTCATACTTTCCAAACTGAAAACTTTCTACCAGTTGTTGCCTCAACCGACTTCTTTTTTTCCAAACCTCCAATATCTAAAACGAGGTCATGATAAAGAATTATTTATTTTACTCTTGTAAAAAACTTTTTAAATGCAAATATATGTACATATATATAATAATAATTATGGGCGTGCATTTTGTGGTCTCCTGGTAGCCTTAGGTGAGTGAAAACAATGTCTGGTAAGTTAAAACTTTGCCACTAGCCAAAAAATTAACAATGTGTGCAGCTGGAGTATGATTATTTTAAACAACCATTCCTTTCCTTTAATGCTTTTGGAGCGGGATCTAGCTCAAATGTAGCGTGTCCGCCTGTGAACCGGTCGGTCGTCGGATCGATCCTTCTCAGTGGACCCATTTCCAGTTTGGGCTATTTTCGGAAAATTATTTTTTGTAAATAAACTTGTAGTGGATGAAACATGGCTCGTTCCATTCATGATCTCTGCGTCAGGGATCTGTGAGATCCCCGAATTATAAAAATAAAGAAGAAAAAAAGTTTCAATAAAAATAGGCTTAGCCAAATTTTTAGCCATATTTAGATTTGATTAGCCATATTTTGTAAAAATTAGCCAATGGCTAATTTGGCTACCAACAGCGCGAGCCCTGTTTTCCGTTCCAACCAGTGGTCCACAACTGGTTCATCAAAGGCCATGGTATGTGTTGTCCTGCCTGAGAAAGTGTATGTAAAAGACCCCTTGCTGCTAATCAGAAAGAGTAGCCTATGTGGCAGCAGCGGACTTTCTTTAAATAAATATGTAAATATATCATATAATTGACGTCCAATAGCCAATGATAAGATAAAGATCAGTGTGCTCTAGAGGTATTGTTAAATAAAACAAACTGTTATATATATATATTTTTTAATGCTTTTATTAAAGTAAAGTTTGTTTTATTTAACGATGCCTCTAGAGCACATTGATTTTTATCTTATCATCGGCTGTTGGACATCTATCACATGGTCATTCTGGAATAATTTTTTAAAGTCAACACTCCGCAGCCACATAGGCTACTCTTTCCATTAAGCAGCAAGGGGACTTTTATACACACCGTCCCACAGGCAGGACAGCACATATCATGGCATTAAAGCTTTTATTAATAAAATATTAAACGTTTAGACATGATAAATTTGTCATAACCTAATTTACGTATTAGCAGGTCCCTATTTTGTGGTAACTTTTAAATGTGTTACTATACACTTGTAGTGTTGTGTGTAGATGGTTTTGAATACCAGACAGACTAGTGACTGAAGGCAGTGGCATGTAGAGTTTTGGTGTTGCCCAGGGCCAAATCCTTGATTGTATGCTTAATACCCATATATGGTCAGAACAAAATACATCACAGTCACCATCAAGACAAAATGTGACAAAAGTAAGTTAGTAACTAGATATTTAAAAATATGGATTGCTTTTAGCAAATTGCTATGTACATGTATTTCATCTTTTTATAAGTAACAAACAAACTACAATATCCAGGAAAAAAATGTGCCATTACAATTTTAGGTTCCATTTAATAAAGAAACACAAATTCGTATGATTCATATATGTCTGATGTCATAATCACAAATTTGTTAATAAAAAAAACCCAGTCATTTAAATAACCATTGAAGCAATATGCCCGTAAGGTATTATTAAAAGAAAAAAGAACTTATTCACCTGTGTTACGAAAATTCATAATAATTATAATAATAATAATAAAATTCTTTATTTTCTAAGGGTAATCCATTTAGTATTGCAATTGGTATCCCTCTATAACCAATATTTTTAAAAATAATTTACAGATTTACATACAAACATTATGCATGCAGCATCATTGTTATTCTATCTTCAATTTTTTTTTTCTCCAAACTTCCCGATTACCTGTAATTATACCCTTTCTGATAATGAAAAAATGTTGCGGGTATCCTGTGATGAGTACTTGTGAAAAAAATAAAAAGTAAAGTTTGTTTTATTTAACGACACCTCTAGAACACATTGATTTTTATCTTATCATCGGCTATTGGATGTCAATCATATGGTCATTCTGAAATACGTATTTAGAGGAAACCCGCTGCCACCACATATGCTACTCTTTTCCGATAAGCAGCAAGGGGTCTTTTATAATCTCCGTCCCACAGAGAGGACAGCACATACCACGACCTTTGATAAACCAGTTGTGGATCATTGGTAGGAATGGAAAATAGCCCAAACTGCAATTAGGTCCACTGAGAAGGATCGATCCAACGACCGACGAGTACTTGTGAAAGTTATCAAATGTTTGACATCCAATAGCTGATGATTAATAAATTGATGTGTTCTAGTGGTGTCAAAACCATATATGGTCAGAGCAAAATACAGTCACCATCAAGACAAAAGTAACTAGATATTTAAAATATAGATATGGGAATGGGTCTGAGTCAGTTCATTCATGGGTTAACTACTATATATGTTAGGTAATTATACATACGCCTGTCTGTTGAAAAATGACCTGTGATTATTTTGGAGTTTTAGTATGTCAGGCCATGTAGTGGCAGGAGGGGCTAGGAGAGACTCTTTTCTCACCAGTTTTTAATATGGTTAAAAATGTCTCAGGTAATAAGCCAAAAACACGACAGAATCACTACAAAGGGAGTTAATATTTTAAAATTATCTTTGTGGTGCATTGTGGCTGCAGATCTCATGGTTTCACACAACACATTTTAAACACCCATAAAAATGAGCCCCCCCCCCACTTTGTAAATCCATCCTACAAAACTAAGGCCCAGTTTCTCGTTGACGGTTCAGCCACAATCTACAGTTCAACCCATTCTTTTAACACGATTGGACCCAGTTTAAACTAAGAATCAAGATTTCTTGTTGACGGTTCAACCATAATCTACAGTTCAACCCATTCTTTTATCACGTGTGGACGCAGTTTAAACTAAGAATCGAGATTTCCCGTTGACGGTTCAGCCATAATCTACAGTTCAACCCATTCTTTTAACACGATTGGACCCAGTTTAAACTAAGAATCAAGATTTCTTGTTGACGGTT
>JAULBS010027833.1:0-24523 GCA_032355785.1 Symmetromphalus regularis
TACCCAACAGAAGAGTTTCGTTTCAGTCTAAAATTCCAAAGAAAAGTTTGACGGTAGATCAAGCAGTTACTAAATTGCACATCTCATTCATGTATCTGAATCTCCATTACAGTAATGTTTGTCTAACCTAGCAACTTGCGATTATCTCCCTTGCGGGAGGCATGGTTAACGGAGAGGTCAATTACTGTGGTCATCTTGAGTAAAGAATAAATTATACGGTTTATGACCAAATGATGAAACAATCTTGAATGGTCATTATTAAAGAGATAGAAAAATGTATTCTGTTGGGTTATTCTAACTTTTTAAAGAAAGTTCTAGCTAAAAATTGACCAGTGTTCTTATTACGTGCAGATGGAAAATGAAACAGTATAATTTGCTGACAAGTGACATAATGAGGGATTATTTACTATTAACTAAGCTAGTGATCAGAGACTAGTAAACCTGTTACTAGTGTTAGCCACTATTATCCTAATCTCTGATCTACCTGGACTCATGGCTCTCCTTGGAGATCTTGGCGATAATTTGGGAGAGTCTGAAACATTTAATCCTAGAGCCTTACTTGCTTCCTCAATTCCAAAATCAAATGGTTTTGGGGGGCCTCCAGTGGCCATTTCTTGAGGTGGAGCATGCCTGGGACTCATTGTACCTGGAGGGGGACCACCAGGGCCAGTCATTCCAGGAGGACCCCCTGGAGCTCCCATGGCAAATCCCAGTGGAGAAGGTCCTCGTGCCATTGCAACTTGGGCCAGGCCTCCTGGAGGTCCATGCATACCGAGTCCAGACATAAAGTCAGACCCAACAGGAACTGTAGGATCAGGCATCATTGGAACTCCCATCCCTATCCCAACACCTGACATGAAGTCAGAGCCTCCAGGAGGCTGGCTACATTCAGAGGAAACCGGAGCAGCCATAGCAAGACCTCCAGACATGAAGTCTTGCCTAACTGGAGCAGAGGCCTGGTCAGAAGTAGTTGGATCACCCATTAGGTCAGGTACAACAGTCACAAGGGTATGCTCTGCAGGAGAAGGTTCTGGTTCAGAAACCACCAAATTGGTCATGCCAAGATCTCCAGATGCAGACTGAGACGTCGACTCCATGAGATCGACCGCTGCTGACCCAGTGTCACTTCCAGCTATTGGCAGCATTAACAGTAAAGTTGCAAGTCATCACATAAAATTAACTTTCCTTAAAGCAGCATTCACAAGCTTTCATTACACTTTGTGATTTTGTTTTAGCTAGGATAAGCTAATTTATCAGATTATTTCAGTAATAAGATAATGCATTTCTGAAATATGCGTAAACAAACAAATGTCAGCTTTGTGAATGCTGCTTTAAAAACAATATAATGTTATGTAAAATAACACCAATATATAAAAAATATTCTTTGACACGTCATCTTGTTATTCATATACAAAACTACAAATTCCCCAAAGATAATCAATGGAGATACACAATGCTGAAATAATTTATGACCTATAAAGATCATTTGTTACACAAGAGCTCAACTCAGAAACAATGTAATTATTTTCAAAATTAAGGTTTTAAAAAATATTTTGCTATATAAAACAGTCAGGTCAAGTGGCAAAGCAAACAAGAAAAAGAAGACAACTCATTTTATTAAAAAAATAAATAAACATTGTGCTATAACCTGAAATAAAACAAGAATATTTTCAAAGATCCATTCATACCTTGTGTAGTCATCAATACGGAGGGGTTGATCCCCGCACCAGGAGACGGGGACAGATCCAAGCCAGCTGTTAGTTGATCACATGCAATGAAACATGCACCAGTTAGACAGGTCACAAGCAGTTGGAAGGCAAACTAGTTAAAACTCACACTTATAATTGTTTTTAATTATTTATTTTTTGCATTTAATCTTAACACTTTATTTTAAGTATTCATCTCAGTTTAATCTGTTAACACATTATTAAAGTCATCAACTTCCTTTTAATGATATTTTATGTAATTTTGTTAGTCATGAATGTTCTGACCAGTCATGAATGTTCTGACCATCTAAGCCAGGATGTTCAACAGCCAGATTTTACACAAAATGACAGGTGGTGTTTTGCACAAGTCATTTGTTTGGTTATAACTATAAGGTGACTGATAAGATCAATGACTACTTTTGTACGAGAAGCTTGTTTGGCGAACACAAATTCTCTGCACAGTAAGCTTAATGCAATACCAGTTAAGTAGTAAAATATGTATTCAATTACAGTTTACTTGATTAGACCACTCATGTTAAAATGAAGTTAAAATTTCTTCTTTAACTGCAACATTTCAAGTGAAAGGCTGCATTAAACAAAGTTTCACAGCTACATGGTAGCAATTATTAGGTTTTCTCAAGTGTATAACAAATGAGAGATAATCACCTGTACTGTGCATCACAAGGTCACGAAAAAAACTAATAGTTAAACTGATAATTGCTGGTTCATGTGAGAATGTTTATGTTTTTATTACAACTTGACTATTAACAATTTACGATTTGATTACATTTTTACAGAAAACACCAATCCAACTGCTTGTATATAGTAACAAGAAGCAGAAAAAATAAAATATTAAATCAGAAAGTGCCCATGTATATTAAAGCCTGCTGGTGTAATTATATCCTTATTTAAACTGTCTTCACAAATAATCATACCACATGAACTTCATATAATCACACTACTTGATCTCAACATCTTACTAAACATCTTATGTAATCACATTACTGAACATCTTAACTAATCACATTGCTAAACCTCACAAGTAATCACATTACTAAACATCTTATGTAATCACACTTTCTGACCTCATAAGAAATCATATTACTAAACATCTTATGTAATCGCACTATCTGACCTCATAAGTAATCATATTACTAAACATCTTATTTAATTACACTATCTGATCTCCTAAGTAATCATATTACTTATTTAATGACCCCACGCCCCTCCCTCCAGCACAAAAATAAATATCAGCTATTGGGGGCAATCACATTAATGAACATCTTATGTAATCACAATCTGACCTCACAAATAATCACACTACTTGAACAAACATATAATCAAACTATGTGACCTCAAGAGTATTCATACTACTTGATATCA
This sequence comes from Symmetromphalus regularis, assembly GCA_032355785.1. Classification (NCBI taxonomy): domain Eukaryota; kingdom Metazoa; phylum Mollusca; class Gastropoda; order Neomphalida; family Neomphalidae; genus Symmetromphalus; species Symmetromphalus regularis. The sequence goes on from JAULBS010027833.1 coordinate 3,090, forward strand.
GTTAATCAAACTACTTGATATAATAATTGATAAAAAAAACTTGACATCCGAAGCAATCGTATTGATCTCACAATTAATCATACCATTAGACTTAAAATCCAATCATACTATTTAATATTTAAAGCAGAAGTCAAATATAGCCAGTTTCGTGGGCATTATATTCAATATAGTATTATAAATTAATTAGTTTAACAATTTGTTTGAATAAAATCACGATATGTTTTAAAACAAAATAAAATTATACATTAAAATTTAATGGCCTTCGATAGTTTTCGGAAGCATTCGGTAGTTTCCATACGCTACTGTGTACGCGATTTCACTGGAGCCAGGCAAGGGTAGTCAGTCATTCACTATTCAGCATTTCACTTATTTGGAGTCTTTTCTTTTCGTTATGGTTCAGTGTGTCGCATTGAATTATACAAACAGAGCATACAAAGGATGTGGACTGTCATTCTTTCATTTTCCAAAGTCGTTGTTTGATTAAGACAAAAGCCTGTGATTGTTTGATTAAGACAAAAGCCTGTGATCGTTTGTGCTTGGCACATTTTGAAAAAAATATAGTTTTGTGTACGATCTGGACGTACCTTTAAAATCGCTGAAGGAAATAGATGTCTTAAATATACAGTTCCAACAATATTTTATTTTGTTTGCCATTTTACAAAACCCTTATACCCCGGTGGGTGGAGCAAAGGTTTCTAATGTTTATACCCAGTCTCAGCGTCTATAATTCTCTGGAATTCCACCAAAAGTCAGTGAAACCAGAGATTGGCTATTCCTTGTGTGGATATCCTTGTTCTTTATAATTATATATTTACTACATTTATTTTTGGTTTTTAAAAAATACATTTTAATTGACATGTTTTGCGTGTGAAAGCTGTAAGTAGGCATACTTGTTTAATTTTTTGTATTGCAGTGCTGATTTAGAATATTTATGCATATAAATTATGAGGTGGAATACCAGAGGCATAATTAACTTTCTTTCAATGGGGATGCAACTCCAAAAATAATTATTTTCGCGGAAAAATAAAATGCATACCGTTATCAAATGTTAATCTGTAAAATAATTCCACTGGAAACAAATAGAAGCCACTTCGGTGGTCTGTTTGTGTCATATTTTTTCTTATTTTATTAGGCATGAACTAATACTGAAAATCATTTAATACAGTGCGAAATGGTTTACCATTCAGATAATACTTTGCGTAAAACTAGGGTACCCTAAATCATAAATGTGTTTTTTTTGTGGGTTTTTTGTTGGATAGTGTGGGTCTGTTTATTTAACAAAGGTAATTGTTAGTACATGTACAGCTACACTAAGCTATGCACATTGGAACTTCCTCATACTCAATTTCTTCTTCAAAAAACTTGTTGACATCGAGCAGTGTGCAAAAAAATAAATTGTTGAAGCCATTTCACTGTCAGTTACTAGCGATGCCAACACATCCTTGGCTCATGTGACGTCACAGATCAGCCCATTTCGGGTGAGAGAAGGTGAAATAACTCATGGTGGTTTTGAAAGCTTTTAACATACTGTTCAGGTACGAAATTTAAAAGTCTAAAACATAAAAAGGATAATTCGAAAACAAAACTGTTTATCTCATTTGTTTTAGTAGGTGTTTATAGATACTGTTTACGAAAACAACAGCCCAAAACGGTATTATATTTCACTTCTGCTTTAAAGTAATCACTACTTGACCAAGTAACTTGACCTAATAAACAATTACAACCTGACCTTACAAGTTATTACAATACTTGACTTAATAATCACACTATATAACCCAACAAGTAATCACAACTGATCTCACAAGTAATCATACATTCTTAAGATTCACTCGAAGATAATAGAACTAAAAAGCAGGGAGAATAATCAAAGTAAATGTATATAATTCAGATTAAAACTTCAGATTAAACAGTTTTGGATAAACAGATAGAATATAAGGAAAATGTATCACCTTCACTACTTGGTTAAAATATGAGGATTAAATAAGATGTTCAGTTTTGTTAATCAGTAAAGTTTCAAAAACAGATCTATATCTGGTAGTAAAAGCCTTAATACTAAGAACACTAATAGCAATCACCTTCACAAGTATTATCTGACACAATAAAAGATTTAAGGAACCACAATTTTTGAATAAATGATACATTTTTGAAGGTTAAAGCTTAAATCTAAGACGTGTGATATCGAAAGCCTTAGTAAAACTAAAATGACACAGCACAAGCATTAACAAAACAGAAATGTCTGATATCAAAAAGCTCAACAAAGCAAGTGATGCCCAGTAAATGTTAAGAACATGGATCAAAGTCATTAAAAAAACTAATAATGATATAAAAAAAACTTTCTGTAACTTAAATATTTGAACCCATACAAATCAAAATGAAATTATCTGAAAAATTGGTTGGATATAAATCAAAGTTATTTTCTTTTAATGGTGGCCATAGGTATCTTGCTGAAACTTGGACTGAGATCATAGAACAATTTCAAGCATACCTGTAAATAATTAACTTTTTTGTACCTACTCCCAACTTTTACCCCAGTTATAATGAAATATGTGGAGAAGACCATTTAGTAAAGGTAATATCATGGATACAAATTAACTGTTACGACAAAGCCAAGACATAAATCAATGTCACAACAGATTAATACCAAATCAGATTAAATTATTTGTAAAAATAAGATGTATAAACCTTTTCAAAATGACTACTGTGACCATGTCAATTCAAACTTTGGAACAAAAACACATTAACACTTTCTAGTGAGGTCAAAAGCGAGATCATTAAAGTAAGTTGAAATACTTTTGAATTGCAATATAAATTTTGAAGAAGAAAACCAACTTAAGAATTCTCATGAAAAACAATTTAAAGCAGGCTAAAAATCTTGCATTGCATTTGATGTTCCAAATATTTTCAGAGATCTACTCTGAATCTTCAGACTAGAGAACTAGTGTGTACCAGAATGATATGAATCTTCAGACTAGAGATCTAAGTGTACCAGGCTGGTCTGTCTTCAGACTAGAGATCAAGCTGGTCTCAAATCTTCAGACTAGATCTAGTCTGTACCAGGATGATTTCTATCTTCACACTAGTCTGGTATCAATATATATATATATATATGTTTGGTATATTAGGTAGGTTTCAACTGATCATTATGAATGATAGTACTAACATTTCCAACCATAGCTTAGATGTCCAGTTTACACACAAATAAATATTTTTAACCTACTAACCTGCTGGAGTAGCATTTGCATTGTCGAATGCCTTTGAGAAATCTACTTCATTGTTGCCAAAATTTGACCCAGCTGGAACCAAAAAACAAATATTATTAATCACCTTGCCAGTTATTTATTTACTAGCCTATTAATAGATAGTATATACATGTATGTATCATACATTTCTGCAGCAACAAAACTGATAAAGCATTGAATAATTTACATTTATTAAGGTTCAATTTTCCCACATACAAAAATGCTGGCATATAAATGGTCTTCTTGACATCCATATAGATGCCACTATCTAACAATAACTTCTATTTGATGCTAGATAATATATAAATATTAGAAAATGCAGACAACAGTTTACTAACTATACTATCAGTACTAGTTTGTATCAGCAGACACGCACTTACTACTAACAATGATAATACAAGTATAGTCCTACTTTTTTTGTTTTAAAGCTATTTTCGTACAGGATGGCTACATATAGATTCAAAAATTCCACAAGGATTTCCCCGAGTTCTGTATGGAAACATAAATTTCCCTGAGAAACAAAAAATTAAAAATAAAGAAGAAAGAAAATGCACAGAAAAGCCACTGCATTATAAGTAAATTTTCAAATAATACCAATATCTTTTTCTGAGTTTTTTCTCCCATTTTTATGAATTTTTTTAGATTCAAGACAAAATGTTTGTAAAGATGAATAGTATCAAAGCATTACCAGAAGCATTCTCACCATTCCAGCTAGTATTCACTTGTGTTGCAAAAGGGTTGTTTGACTGATTGTAGGCTGATGCCATTACAGTCTCAATATTCTGTGCAAATGGATTTTCGGAGAGACCGAGGAGATCATCGCTAGGTTTGGTCCCATTGGTTAGCGAGTTGTCCACTGGTGCCGGTGAGCCTGATGTAAACAGGTCAGAGGGCTTGGAAGCTGTGGTTGTGGTTGTCACTACTGGTGATGAAAAGGGGTTGGTGCTCTGCACAGGTGCGGCTTGAGTTGGGGAGGTGGTGCCAGTTGTTTGCAATTCTTTAATCCGTTGTTCCTAATGAACAACAACAAAAGCAAAAATTAATACAGGTATGAAAGGTATCAATAATTAATAGAAAATATGTACCATTTTATTATATTTCTACCTCTGAATTTACAATATCTATTTCAGTCTATCTATATTATAATACATTAAAGTATCTTAAAAAAGGAGTGGAATAAAGCTCAAGAGAGATAGCATCCACTTCAGGTGCAATGGGTCACTAAATCGATCTCCATTAAGCACATCCATTTGGACTTTTCTCATTCATTCCAGAAGTCCAAAACTGATGTAACAAAGACTGCTGTAAGTGCTGTCATGTATGTCAATAATGTATATAAAAGATCCCTTCCTGTTAATTAGAAAAAGTAGCCTACGTGGAAAAAAAAAATTTCTAAAAAAATATGAATTGCAAACACTGCATGTTTGACACCTAACTGCTGCTAAGTAAACAATGTACTGGAGGTCGATAAAAAAAACAATCCTTTTTTTAAAATACTGAAATAAAATAAATAGTTGTTTAATCTGCACTGATCTTTAACCCTGCAATATTTGAACTGTAGATACTACAAACACAATGTAATTATGTTGAATTAAACGTCTTTTTATTTCTGAAATGAAACAAAAATGTCCAAGATTCATAATTTGCTTAAATAATGTCAGCAGTGAGAAAAATAAATGTTATATCCAAATTTGAAGGGCATACTGACACTCATGACAAAGGTGTGGTATAAAGTTCTAAACAGGAAAGCAAGCAAGTAAATGAATTTGTGAAAGTTACTCATACAGGGTACCCACAGAATTTTCAAATTAACATTTCCTGTATTTTCCCTGTGAAAAAAGATTTTTCCCTCTCTAATACCATGACTTTTTATTATATACAACAACCTTATCCCACCCCTAACAGCCACATCTCCATCTCCAAATACCATAGTGTGTGTGTGTGTGTGTGTGTGTGTGTGTGTGTGTGTGTGTGTGTGTGTGTGTGTGTGCGCGCGCATTTCAACTCATTTTGTGTACACAACCATGTATATACAATATAGGACTCAACAAAATTCTCTAACCTATTTGCAGATTCCATTAACCCCCCCAAAAAAATTCCCTGTATTTTCCCTGAAAAAGAAATGTTTTCAAATTCCCTGAATTTTCTGTGCAGGGAATTTAAAAAAAATGTTTTCCCTGTCCCATGGTACTCTGTAATAAAAAATCACAATCTAGCCAATACTCAACTAGCTATACAGTATGTTAGCAACATTACTTATTTTGATACAGAAATTTCAATTTTGTATACATGTGAACAACCATAATGATTTTAAAATATATTTGAATACATTTTGTCAACTACAAGGAAATTGTGTTGGATATATATAGTTTTCTAAAGTCTAATAAATATATCAATAGATCAATACATTAAAATTTCAAAATACAGACACTGCACTTTGCATTTAGTGATGGAAACAATGCACCTACATCTCAACTTAAAAAGACTTCAAAATCACAGAAAAACAAAAACAATTAACTCTCATCTTAAAACTCTCAGTAGGGGAGGAATCAAGTTTCTCATAAAACCAAGCAATAAGGGAATTGTTCAGAACTTTATTAATTGCAATTAAATTCTGACACATTAAATTTAACTAAGATGTATTATTAAAGTAACACAATAAAATTACAGCATATATCAACGTACATATATGGATGAATAAAATAAAATGTAATTTTTGTCCTAAATTTATTTCAACAGAAAAATGATGGTGTTGTTTTGTTATGAGCTTGCATTCCAGGTGCATCAGTCCGAGAAGAAACAGGAAATCATGCTGTCGGTTATCTTATTTTACATGCGAGTTATTCACACTTGGTAAGTTTACAATATGGATGCTCAAAATACTGGATCACTTGCTGGAAAGTAGATGCATGCAGACAAAAGCTTTGCACATATTGAGAAGCCCACTTTGTCGCAGATGTCCCTATTCATAAATGTCGCTTGTATAATCCACAAGTAAATACTACTGATTGAACAAGCCCAGTAGATATGAAAGAAAGATAAACTTAGTCAAATTATCCCCACCCACTGTTAACAAGCAAATACAATAGCAGAGAAATGAAATGTGCATAAAATACTGCACAGAGGTTCCACAACTGATTTTGACACTATGAGAAATATTAGTGAAACTGTTTAAAACATGTTTAGAGGACTTAATTTTAGACAGGCCTGGAAATAATTATTTTAATTCACTTGGTCAAAATGTCCAGCATCAATCAATTTGTGCCGGATGTAAAGAAAATGTTCCTGTCACACAATGTAATACGAATAATTTAAACAAAATTCACAATTTAGTTTTTATAGTGTATGGTTTTTATTATTTAATTATTCACAATTTATTCAACAGACACAAGCTGCATGAAGCTGACTTTATACAGAAATGTTATTTTTACCAAACGTTAAAACATTAGTGTCAGACAAAATGACCGACACAATTAACTTTGTGACTGTCAAACCTTCCAAAATGACAAATTTGTATTGGTCAATGTCCTTGACCAGCCACTTATTTCCAGGCTTGTTAGTTAACTCACGTTAATAAATACCTGTCCATGTACATGCACAATGGCATGCACAACTAGAAGGTGAAGATAGCAACACGCAGCAGCAGTAGCAGAGCTCACGAGGTCAGCAGACATACAACAGGACAGTTTGAAGAAAGAAAAAGGTAAAACTTACTACCTTCAGTTGCTGCAGTCTTTGATTCTCCTCATCGAGGATTCGTTTCTTTTCCTCCTCACTCACATTAAAAGCATTACTGTTGTTGGTTATCGTATTCAGTGCAGTTGAAAACCCAACTGGTCTGAAACAAAACAACAGCATCAAATAATAAAAAATTTCCAATCATGCTAAAACATTATCACACATCCAGAATGAGTGTCTATTCAAACTTAGTTTAACAGCCAGTTTCCTGTAAAATTCTCATAAAAGCTTCTTGCTCTTTGTCATCTTGTTCAGCACTGAAAAAAACCCAGAACCCAGAACAAATGCATTAAGTTATCTTTCCCAACCATTATTGAGAACACAATTTTTCAGCCAACATATTTTAAAAGCTGTATTAGAATTTTAAATGATCGGAAAAAAAAAAACATTGCTGAAAAAAACTGAGGAGAATGTTGAATCCAATTTGCACTAATCTAATATTCCATCAGTAATTTGTTGAAACAAAATTGTAGTCTTACTTTGCAATTCCTGTGGGAGTTGTCACCCCTTTCTTTCCTTCCAAGGACTGCAAGTGCTGTTCAAGTGCATCTAACAAACTGGCTGGAGCCTGCAGATAATCACAGAAAAACAGTATTATAGCATGTTGACACATCTTCAGTAATAGTTGCTAACCACTGCATCTGATAATTACTTAAATATATTAAATACAGACACCATCTTATTTGGTATTTGCAGTGAATATGAGAGTGACTGGACACATATTGTGATCATCTCAGATTTCAACATTTAGACAGCTGACTGCATGTGAATTTTCAATCCATTTAGTGTGTGCCAAGATACTAATCTAACAGCATTGATGCAGACAGTCAATACAAAATGCTATTTCCATGTCATAACACAAATAAATCTTGCACCTGAATAAACTTGATGACCTCTGGGTCAGCTGCCACATACTAATGCATTAATAAAAATAGAAAAAGTTATAAAAATGAGTGGCAGTTAGCTCTTACCAATAACTGACAGTTTTAAGCGAGACTCAGACAAGGAAAGATAATGTTTTAAATAAAAGATAAAAAGAGAAATGACTAAGCATCAGCATATATCAATGTTGGAAACTGACTGATATCCAAAAGGTTTACTACCTTTATCATTACAAGACTCCATCTAAACAATACATAATTAAACACTATTAATTAAATAAGTAAGCCATGTTTTATGTGGCTGATGACAAATTAATAAATAAAAATGTAAATAATAAGGTTAAAAAAAACAAAAACATTAAAACTATAAAAGATTCTAAAAATCTATTAATAGAGAACGTGGTTCACTTTTTTCAAGAAAATGGTGACCTTTGTCATCATTTCCATAATACACTGTTCCCTTTAGCAGAACAAATGAGCAATTAGTATAATTATGTAGAGATCAACATGGATAAAATGAGTATATCAAAGAATTTATATTAACAAGTATCTAATGTTTTACAATAAATGTTTATAATTGAGAACAGCTTCAACTCAAACATGTATATTTAACACACAAATATGCAAATCATGCTTTATAAGTCATAATGTTCAGTTAAAGATTCTATGTGATTCCAAACAAATATGACTGAGGTTACAACTTGTACTACAACATTAAAAAAGAAAATTAAAAAAATAATTTAAAAAAATACTGCATAAGAACAACTGATTAACTGCAGTGAATCAGCCAAAAAGAAAATGAAGATGTAAACTCCAATTATGTTTTGTTATAGGAAGCTGTGACATCTAATGCTGTGAACCTAAGGATGCCTTTAAATTCGGATGAGATTATTAGCATAGCACTTAAGTAACTTTGCTACATCAACTAAAGTTAAATTGGGGTTTCTTTATCATTTCCTTTAACTTGTTACTGAGGTGATATAATGACACTTCAGTAATGCAAGGAAGGTAATAAACAAAATTACTAAATATAATTTATAAATATAAATATAGATTAACATGTGAATATAATACAGTATATATCATAGTGTGCTCTAAAAACTAACAAAAAGGTAGAGGAAACAAGAACCTGTTTGGTAAACCTCAAACCCAAAACATGCAAAAAGCAAATAGTATAGGTTTTTATACATGTTTCCTTTAAATATACTTGAATTATCATAAAGTGTTATATAGAAAGCTGAAGAATAATTTCCTCTTACAAAAATTGAAACAAAATGTGGACCAATTCCCTAAGTAACAACCAAATTAACATAAGGTGTACACTGGAAATTAAAAATAAATTTCTTCTTATTCATAATACTTGAATAACCACAAGGTCAAACCTGGAAGGCAAAGAATAATTACCTTCCTATATCAACATAATAACAAGAATTATAAGAGTTGACTAGGTAAAATAACAAAATAAAAAAAGGACTTAAAATTGTCAGAGGGTAAGTATGAGGTTAATGGTGGTGTTCAAAACAAAAACTAAAAACAATTTTTTTTTTTTTAAATGTCAACTTTCAATACAAAATAAGTTTAGAACTTAGTGAAGATCATTACCAAATCTGAATTAATGTATTAAAGTATTCAAAATTTTATGTAAATAAAAGTTTATTTAAACTAAAATCAGTAAAATTTATGAAATGTTACTGTAATCACAAAATGTATTGAATGCAGGACTATAAATCACTATTTTAAGTGAAGATTAATCAAATGTTTAGAGAAACTGTAATCAAACCATAACCAGATGCACAAATGGCAATAAGAAAAGCCCAATAATTTACTTAAATTATGACTTTTAAGTAAGATTTAAAATTCTATTAGTTTATCAAAACGATTTTCGAAGAGTTAACAATTTATGATAATTCAGTTTAACATTTAATGCTGACAATTAAAATAAGCAGGAAATATATGAAAGCAATTTCTTTTAATAATTAAAAAAAAAAGATTTTCTAATTAAAAAAGTTATTGGCAAGTACTTTGCATTATTATTTTAGCGTTCAGAAAGTGTTTTTTTTCCCCCAGTAATAAAGAGAATTGCAATTAATGTATAAATGCTGACAGAGGGTAGAAATAACAAGCAGATTTTGTAATGGGAATCAAGATGCTCATATAAATCAAATCAAATGCATTAATTGTAAGTTAAATATATTTATAGTACATCATTCAGTAAACTAATAATGAAAAATCTGTCCTGCTTTTAATTATTAACTAATAGACCACAAGACATTATGCAATAAAAATGGGTTGTTCTAACACGATTAACAGTCTTAATTTAAAAAAAAAAAACAGATGTTTCATCATGATTTTTGGGTTAGGATTTAAAACTATTAAATAGTTTACATATCAAACAGCACTGGCAAATACTGAGGTTATGAACAAGTCTTCATGTTAACAGTGCTGGCAAATACTAAAGCCATAAAATGGTTATTGTATTCAGCAGCCCTGATAAATACTGGACACTTACACTGGTTGTATTGTTCTTCATACCCTGGTAATCAAACAAACAAAAATGCAACTCAAGAAGAAAGAACAACAATAATTAGGAGTATGGTGCCCAGGAAGTTCAAAAGCTTACTGATAAAACTAAAAGCTGTGAAGAGATCATTTATAAACAAAATGGACTTTCATAAACCAAAAGTAGAACATTTTAGAATAATCTGTTGGCTGTCATAACTACACTACAGAACATTTGCTAGTGACATTTTCTATGTGCAGTCTAAGCAATTTAGTAAATCACTATAAGCCAAAAACAAATTCACAAAATAGGATATCTCTTGTAAATCATCATTCACAAAAGTAACAAAGTTCTTTAGTACATCACTATGAGATTTGTTTGCAAACAGCACTTCAAAATTCTAAATTAATTCACTGATATTCTAACTACATTACTTGGTCCATAGCAAATGTTGAGTAGTATATATCATAATTATTTTGTTGAACAGACAGGTGGAGCGTGCAGGTCATTAAATGATGTGATTTAGTGTGTAATTGTGGATCAGCAGGCTATATGTGCAGGTGATTGGTTGCCAGGTGTGTTTAGTTTTTATTGACATTTACAGAAAATTGTAACAAGTACCACAAAATAGATACTATTTCTTTAAAATATAATACTTGCAAAGGATACTTTATGTAATAATAAAAACATAATTTGTGAATTTTGTTATTTCAGCATTTAATACATAAATAGAAACATTGGTTGATATTTGTGTAACTCATGGGCACCACACTCTAAACACATAGCATGCAGTGAACAAGTGAACACAATATTTAACTCTAGAGGTTTTTCTTTTACTTAGAAAGAAGACAAATTGTTTGAAAAGACTATATTTTGAAAAGAAAACTAAAGGCTAAACAAAACATACAACTACACAGAAAAAAAATATAGAGTAATTTTTTTAACTTAACAAAATAAATAATAATAATTTTAAAAAGCCAATATTTCAAGGAAAACCTATGTGTTATTTTGTACATTTAACCTTCTTGTCCATTAAACACGTTATTTAAACTTAAAATCTGTTTATAAGTCTGGATTTTAACACATTCAAGTGTGATAAAGTGGAGGGATAGTTGTGTTAAAATTCAACAGGTAATGGGAGATACCATTTTAAAATATATATGTCTACACCACCAGGTTTGATTGTCAAACAGCAAGTGTGAGAAGCAGATATTATTCTGTCTTAGTGTATTAAATTCTGCTGGAAATGAATTCTGACTGAACAAAAGTCCAAGGATATAAGATCTTCTAGAACTTTTATTCTTGGAATGATATACCTGCTCGATTTTTAATAAAGTACCTAGCATTCTTTTTTATGTGAAATTACCTTTCACTCAGAATATTTATTAATGGAACATACATTTCATTATTGACAATTCAAATGTCAAATTTTGTTTCCTACCATTAACACAATGAACATTCCAGTAGACAACCTGAAACTCAGACTTAAACAAGTCTAATCACATACTGATCGAAAGAAAATGTATTGCATGGTAGTGAACATACACCCCTAAAAAACAATAACAACAACTTTATTTCGGTACTATATCAAGTAACATCACTATAACAATGATATCACAGATGGATTACATGTCAGTATTCATTGCCACCCATTAATAAAGGCAACTTCATGAAATGAAACTTAGGAAATTATAAATAAAGGTTTCTGAAGGTATCCTTTTTGATATTCTGCCACTTATCTTGCAATGCCAGACAGTGTTTGTAAAGATCATGTGGTACAATTATGCACACCAGATAGGATGACATAACCCATCAATCACAGATGTTATATCAGGTTGAAGACTACATGTTTAGGTGGACAGACTGTATTTAGATGTCATCGTTTCTCAAAACATCCTTGGACACACAATATATGTGCATGTGAGAACATCTTGTTTCAACTCATAAGGAAATATTTTACTACTTATTCAACAATCCATCACAATTACAAGCAGATACACTCTAACCATCAAGTCATATAATATCTGTCCTATTGTTTTAGGTTTAGTCTGGCAACAGAATACCAACTCCTGCCATTTTGCAATACTGATGCAATCCTTTTTTTCATCAGTGTATTACAACACAAAATCAATAAGGCTAAATCTTGATTGGTAAAGTGAAGAAAATTAAAAAATCCAGTATGTGTGAAGCTGCATCAATGCTGTCAGACCACATATTAAAACTTTACATCTGTCTACATTTGATCTTAGTACTCACCTTAGCAAGGTCAGGAATATCACCACGGTCGATGCCCACATTCTGAAGAATGCAAACGAATGTAAGTATACAAAAATATACAGAATAACTTTACAAGGCAAATGGCAATCATAATAATGTTCTAACAATGCTTGGCTTTAAAATAATTCTCTAGATTGTATGACTGAGACCAGTACAATCCTGAAAATATTTCAAAATGAATTTACAACACTTGTCTTGGTCAATAGGTTGGTCAGTCAATACTTTGTCATTATTTTTTAAAGTGTTCTTTTTTTAACCAATAGTTAAGGTGGAGACTGTTCAGCTTATTTCTGATCACTGATCTGTGTATTAGATTTAAAACCATCATTTCCTAACAAACACAATAATTAAAAACATGTTTTACATATTTGGTAATATAGATATAACATGCTTTTATATCAATGAAATGTCAACTGGAAGAATCTGAGAAACAAAAAGACATTCATAACTAATTAAAATGCAAACACATTAACAGTTAATGCTTACTGGTACATCACAGTTTTGCATGTGAATTAGAACTTCATGAATACAAATTTGATTAAGGCACAAGTGTGTTTAACTTTCTGGACACTGCAGGCGACTTATCTCGCCAACGTCATGTGAACGCTTGAATACTGAAGACGACAAATCTCGCCAAACAAACTGGGCCTTTAAAATTAGTATTTCCTGTTGCTTAAATGCATTATGGGAGGAAATGGTGCAATACCTATATACATAGAATGTTCCCAATTGCAAATGGCGGAATTTTGAAGTATTAGAACTCCTTTATCAATCCAAATTTTCGGTGTAAAAACGGGTCTTTCACATGAAGTTTTTTTATAATGTGATGAGCAATGATGGCGCGGCGCTACACAGAGATTTTGAAGAGCTAATTGGGAATAAATATTAGTTTGGAGTTTACCGAAGATGAGGATTTTGATTCTGAATATTTTGAGCGAATAGCGAGAGAATTTTCAAATAGAATTTTGAATGACACAGTGTGAGGGTGAAAATATGATGTTGAATGTGAGCGATCCAACCATAAATACGTATTACCAAGCATGGTTTACATGGGTGTTTTTTTTTACCCATTTCTAGACCTCAAATCCTGCACCCTCAAAAAAAGCCCTTCAAAACCCCAAAATAATAATAATTTGTTCATACCTTTATATTATTTTATTGTTTTGTTAAGTTTTAAAGTCAAAACATTTGACCAAAATGAGATGCCTCTCAAACTGATTTTTCTCAAAATTAATACAGTTTTGGGGGGAAGTAACTCTTAAAAGAATTCAGTAGTCAAAAGTTTAACTCTGTCTCTGGGAATTCTATTTTAGCCAACAATATATAATCTAGTAGTAGTATAGTTTGGAATATATGGTCAAATGTTTCTTGAAACACTGCTGTTTGAAATAAAGGGAAAACAATATCAAAAAGAAAGAAAAATAACAAATTAGAAACTTCACTCTGTGAAAATATAAAGTATAAAAAAAATAAGAATAGCCTTTTAATTATGAGAAATGTTTTTTAAATTTAACAAAACTGAGAAATGAGAAACTCAAAGGTTAAAATAAAAGCTGAACTTTTATTAGTGACACACTTTAATGAGGAAATGAAAAATTATTTTTCAAAATTGGAACCAATGAAAAATAATGAAATATAAAAACATGAATGAAATGTGGGAAATATTAAAATTTGGAATTTTATAAAAAAAAACATAACATTTATCTCTATTAGTATTATATTGATATATTAGTGTTTATTTCTTATTTGAGCTTCTTAATTCTTAGTACCTCAGAACAAAACCAAATGAGATCAATGTGTAGGCAAGCCTTTTGGACAAACAAATTTGTGTAAACAGATTGTATCATTTGTGTATTAAAAAAATAATTGAAAGCATCAACAGCATTGCAATAATAATAATAATAATATAAAAATAAAATTATTGGTTTGTCAAAATAAGAATAAAAAGATTTACTGCAACAAAATTTTTAGAAAAATTAACCTCATCTGGAGAAGATTCTGTCAAGTACTGGCGAAGTAACTGAAAAATGTCAGTTTGTATTTCATGACACTAAAATTATATTGTTCTTATTTCACAAATATATTAGGACCCTGTAATTTTAATATCAGACTGAATTTTATTACGTTACATACCATATATACAGTGACATTAATTAAGCAGCTCTTGAAAATATAATCCAAGAACACTAATCTACTATTTGATAAAATTTAAGTTTTATTTTATTTCTAAAAATAAAAAAGCACCTATCGAGAGGCTGCATTAATTTACTGTGGCAACAGTTACCTCTTGATCATATCAGTTGTCATTGGGAAATAAGAAAAGTGGAGGCTGTTATCAGCTTATTATTTTAATGTAGACGATCAGTGATGTATAGCCTAGTTTGAAAGTAAGGAGAATAACTAATTGCTCGTTTACACACCTATCATTTATTAATTGCCAGTATCAACTTGCATCTATCATTCATGATATCACACAATGTGCCAAAACTACTTCAATTTAAAGCTATGAGAAATATTTATTTGCCATACATAAATTCTATTTTGAAGTATGTAACTCAAAATTGTAGCATCTATAAAAATAGTTTTATCCTACCAGTGTTATAATCTAAGTTATCTTATCAATTTATTCACACGTTATACAAGCATTGCATGGAATTAAATGTTTTGTCTGGTACAATATTTGTAATGAGATAATTATTAAAAAAGAAAGTACAACTATTAGCCAAGTTTGTTTCACTTAGCATTTACAATTTCTAAAACACGAGAAATGTAGAACTTTACTGATTTTAAAAGCCAATGACTGAAATAAGAAAACAGACCAGACGCAAGACAGATATTTGACAGATGCTGCATATTCTCACACACACTATTTCAAAATACCCTCACCTCTGCAACTTTGAGAAACTCTGACACTTTGTCCATGCTGACAAGGAATTTTTTGTAAATGTCTAAACTGTCTTTGCACTGCTTTTTGTTCATGTCGAAATATTTTTCTGAAAAACAGAATCAGCATGTCTTGTATTACAGTAATGTTCTGATAATAAACAGAAACAATGAACAAAACTTTTGGAAATTAAGGTTCATAATAACTAATCACTACAAGTACACACTTAAGTTTTAATGTTAAGATTTTTCATTAATCTCCCCAATTTAGTGACAAAACATGATTAAAATTCACTGCCAGATTTAGTCACATTCACAACTGATCAGACTATTGTTGACATTTTTGTGATGACTTACCCATGGCTAATCATTTTTCTTTTTTTGCAAAATGTTAGATCACTTGAATGGGTTGGGAGGGTTCAACCACAGCCTTTGACAGATTCTTCCTCCCCCACCCCGTGTGTGGGTCATGACCTTTACCCATCAATTTTTTAAAATACTGAAATTATGCTTCAGGCAAACTCAACATCAAATGTTTTAAATGTTCTTTCTTCATATGTATTAATCAAAATATTTTTCTCAAATACACAAATATTATAAAACAAAATTTGTTAAAACAGGTTCTTGAAACATATTTACCCAATAAGTTAATAATTCCATCATTGTAACATGCAAATAGACGGATGAGGTCTTTAAAAAGCAGCATAAAACAGGCATTAATTACTCCATTGGTCAGTTCATTGGGTGTGCACTGAAAATAAATAATCAATGTGAAATGACTAAACATAATTTAAGGTTTAAGCTAATTATTAAATGTTGTGCTACAAAGTTAATGATGAGATTTAATGAAATCGGTTTGTATTTTTTCATAATGCACTGCTGTTGTAATTTATTTCAAAGGCAAATGAACTAATAGACATTGCAATAAAGTGTTTTTTTGTTTTTAACAATTTCTCAAGGTCAGACAATATTAGACCAAACACATTTATTAGTAAATTTGAATTAATAATATTGTGCTAAAAAAGAACATACTTCGATTTGTCAAAAATAAAGCAATGCTAATTTTTTCTCTCAAAGTTTAATGCATATGAGCTTAATTTTTTCATCAATATTTGGTTAGCTCACAGCACTTTACTATATACTGAATCCATGCTGTTAATGAAGATAAACATATCCTTTTAAAAACTATTTTATTGACAAATGTTGTGATTTCTCTCTTCAAATACATAAGTAGAGGCACTGATTTTCTGTTTTAGATTTCATCCTTTTCCATTTCAGAATTTAACAAGTTCCAGTTTTTTTCCGTAAATTTAAAAATTTCGTTTTGTGTTCCATTGAAATATTTCCACACACACACACACCCACACACTCTCAGTTTTTGCGAAAACCTCCGAATATAATTAGAATCGATAACATAAAAAATGACTTTAATTGTATATGAACATCTTAGACAACATTTTCATGTGTATGAGCTAAAAATGAAATATATTTCTTTCTTTGCCAGTTTTTATTTTGTGGCATCCTGTCTGTGGTCTGTGGTGCTCATGGTTTCACATAATACATTTTATACACTCATTAAAATGAGCCCGCCACACCCACCCACTTTGAAACAATCTATTCTACGTTACTGTAATTTGCAACATTTATCCCAGACTTACATCAAATTCTAATAAAGCATTCAACTGTGTCTGTAAAACTGGCAGTGCCTTCAATAACTGAAAATATAAATTTAAAAATAAAGTTACAACAAGAATGCTACCTTCCTCATCTATTTTATCCAAATCAAACACTGCGTAAACTAACTTTTGGGCTATTGCCACAGCAACACACAATGCATGCAAAAAACATACAAAATTCTTTATTTCATGATACACATAATAGAGCACATACACAATAATTTGGAACACATTCATCCATTTATTTTAATCAACACATTTTTTGAAACAGATACGGAATTTAAAACATTGTCATGATATAATATCAAACAAAAACTTATTTTAGATATAGTTACCTTTTCTGTATTCATTGTCCTGAGCAAACCGTCGTCCTTCCTGAAATAAAATAAAATGTTGTATCAAATATGTATAATACACTAGTACTAACGTAATGTTAAATGAACCATTTTATAGCTTACAATCATTACAGAAATGAGACTTGAAAGATCAGCTTCTCTAATTGGGCTAAAAGGTTACAGCATTTCAGGAAAACCTAATAAGAAATATATGCACAAAGTTTTGTTAAAATCTGTTCATCCTGTCCACTAGAAATATGAAATACCTTGGCTATGGTGGCTAATTTTGATTCTGAATAACACTGAAAAATAACATATCTTTGAGTACTTGCAATGAAATAAGTCTGAAAATTTCTAAATATTTAAAGATTGCTTTTAAGCCAAGGCTGCCTGATTAGATTTTGAATAGGTTCAAATTTTAAGTTTCCTTGGTCACTCAAAAGACACCTTTACAGTTAAAAACAATAATTCTAACTATTAAAAAAAAATGCTGAAGCCAACTCAACCAAACAGAGGTTATCTTGAATTTTCAATTAAATATGGGTTATTCCATGTCAAATCAACTGAAAATCAGCCTTCATCTCTCAGATTTTTTAAAAATTTTGTGAAATAATTGGGACCCATGAGTAACGGCCAGAACTCAAATATTTCTGCTCATGGTCTTTTAATTAATGAGATACATGCTAATGAACTTTTGGCTAATTAGCACTACCTCACGAGTTCAAATGGTTGTATCTTTGAAAGTTTAACACCTACATAGCTGGTTTTTGTTTCATTTTGAAGATCTTTCAAAGCTCTATATATTTGTTTAAATAACCTTTCTTTTTAACTCCACCAGAAAAAAAGTTATCACAAGTTAAAAAATTCAAACATGAATATAAAATATATATATATCCTTCAAATTTCCTGAAATTATTCCCAGAGGTAGCTTATGATGTAAACACACTTCCCTGTAAGTTTTGTGATGGGCATTCTGAAAGTGTTTGAGATATGAACAATTATTTGTGATATATTGGTTCAAAAATCACTATTAGTAATGCATTATACTATTTGGCAAAAAGCCAAAAGTTGCTCACTATGGATTGTATCATTTACAGGTATGAAAATATTTCTCATAATCATGTAATCATTAAAGTTGAGCAATTCAAGCTACAAGATTGAAAAAGAAAAACATCTGATAATTCTAACACATAGTCTTCAGAGGAAACCTGCTGCAATTTTGCCATAAAAGCGAGAGAGATTTTTTACATACCAATCGTAATGCACTACTTTGAATGGAAATAAATCCTTCATGGGGATTTGAGTTTTGGATTTCACATATTTATCCATACCAAGTCTTTTTTTAGAATTGGTAATTCTCCAATCTGCCTCAGAAGAATAAAATTTGAAATCACCAGAACAGCCTGGAATTGAAAATTTACCATCAGTGTCTTCACTATTGCTGCTAGTCATTGGTAATAGTATTTAACTCTCTGCTGAATTTGCTGGTCATTTTGGAAATTTATTACAACACTGTGTACAAATCTTGTATCCATATTTTAGAGGCTTGGATGTTCCGCAATAACTCTTAGTTACAGCGCTCAAACCAGACGTCTTTTGTTTTTCATGAAGTCCAAAGGGGTTACAGCAGTATGTCTGCCATAAGAAGAACATTTTTTCCTAGCCTTTGAAATCTTACTGAAGTGAATGTAGAAGTGACTGTTAATTGTTGTTTTTAACAGAACAAAAGCATTTCAACTAATTCAGCCTCAGATTCATTATGGAAATTTTAGAATATCATAGATCAGCAAAACCTTTAAGGTCCAATTTGAGCTATGTACACCTGTCTATTATGTTGTATGACTGCATTTTTGAATGTTGTCATGTATAATTGGTTATTGTTCTAAAACTGTCTGAGTGTCTGTAACTAAATTTTCTGGGTAAAGTACCCATGGCAAGAATTTGAAGAAGTTAAACTAGACAAGTTTTTAGATTATCTTATATTTTGCCTATCATTATTGAATTATGGTATTTTTCCCTTAAATAGTTTTAACCGAATCATTCTGTTTCAAAGGAATATAAAAATTGGAACTTTGACCTCGATTTTTCTCTGTAGAAAGCATGAGGTGCTTTGGTCATAGGATCATTGTTTGGTTCATTTCCATTCAGTTGTTGGTATGTAAAAATATCACTAGCTTTTATGGCAAAAATGCAGGTTTCGTCAGAAGACTATATGTCAAAATAATCAAACGTTTTACAATCTTGTAGCTTGAATTGATCAACTTTAATGATTATAAGGAAGATTTTCATCTCTGTCAATCATATAATCCATAATAAGCAACTTTTGGCTTTTTGCCAAATACAATAATGCATTACTAATAGTTATTTTCGAACCAATATATCACATACAATTGTTCATATTTCAAAAACCTTTAGAGTGCCCATCATAAAACTTACAGGGATGCTTGTTTACATAATAAGGTATCTCTGGGAATAATTTCAGAAAATTTGAAGGATATATATATATATATTATTCATGTTTGAAATTTTTAACTTGTGATCAGATGGATTTAAAAAAAAAAAGGTTATTTAAACAAATATATAAAGTGGTGAAAGATCTTTAAAAAAAAAGGTTATTTAAACAAATATATAAAGTGGTAAAAGATCTTTAAAATGAAACAAGAACCAGCTCTGTAGGTGCTATACTTTCAAAGATACAGACATTTTAACTCGTGAGGCAGTGCTAATTAGCCAAAAGTTCATTAGCAGGTATCTCATTAATTAAGAGGCTGTGAGCAGAAATATTTTAGTTCTGGCCATTACTCATAGGTCTCAAAATTTTAAAGAAATCTGAGTTGAAGGCTGATTTGACACAGAATGACCCACATACACTAAATATCTGCATATATGTATACTACTAATACATATTAATTTAATATTCAGTATAAAGTATAAGAAATTAGGTTTACTCAAAGTTTATTGTGATTTTCTAAGCATTTGATTTGATTCTGTCATTTTGTTCTATTCACTGACTAACATACATTAATAATTCAATGCAAATCATCTATAATTCAAATGCCTTTGGCACACAATATCACATTTAACTGTCAATCAATTTCCTGAAAAGGAAGTAAGACTGTATTTCAAATGTTACTGTTATAATTAGAAACAAACACAAGGGCTGCCAGTCAAATCCTAAAATGGAACCTTCAAGACAGTAAGTAAACTACATGCATGTATTGCTTATAATCAGTTTCCGGCCTAAATCTGGAGTTGGTTTACTTCGAATCTGTGCACATGTGAACCACGACATCGGAATAATTATGTTACAAAAATGCAAATCCTCACTCTCAGAAGTCAAAATGAGAAAAAATGTGGATAAAAATTTATTTATTATAAGGTTGAGAGATACACAACACCCATATGGCAGTGTAGATTCACACTAAATAATGTGCAACATCAATACATACCTTAACCCTTTCCGACTTTGGAATGTGAAACCCCGCTATTAAAAAAAAGAATGGGATATCCCGTTGTCTTTTTAACTTGTATTTACCACCAAATTCGTCATAACTTGACATGTGCAGTTTAGGTAATGCGAAGAACAACATCCAGTTAGAAATGTAGCATGGTTTGCTATGAGATTTTTCAGGGTTTTTTGTCAATTGTTGGCCGATTTTGTATCGAAATGTAATGGCAGCATTGATTTTTCGTGGCACGGTGTTCTCGAAAAATGACTGCGATAGTGATGTTTTATCGGAATATGAGAATAAAAACTCAGACGGAATGCAAATAGGTGAAATGGTATCATGAATATAAGATGACGTGCTCGTTGTCGTAGAGTGAGTGAAGATTTTCTAAATGGGTCAATTCGTTAACAGATTTTCATAGACATTTTATGTCCTTATAATAAGAAATTAATACAA
>JAULBS010027834.1:0-10433 GCA_032355785.1 Symmetromphalus regularis
CCATGGGTTCCCATGAGTGCCAGGCACGGAACCCAAAATGTGTTTCCCATGAAATCTGAAATCCTACAGCCTGTGTATGGAATATCAAAATTTTTGTTATGTCTCAAGCTGATTTGAAAATACATTTAGCAGTTTGAAACAATGACAAAAAGAGGGGTTATTAAAAATTAAATGAAAAAAAAGGAAAATGTCCTTGAGTTATACATGTATGTATGTAGTCATATATTTGTTATTGCATTCACCCATCTGCTAGAGATAAATTAATTTGCTTTATGTATTGAAGGTTTGCTGTTGTATATTTTTCAGTTTGTTTATTGAGTCACTACCTACTCATCCTGATTATCGCACTGTCTCAGCAAAAGATGTTTCAGAAGTCAAGAAGGTGAAAATATATTTTTAGTACAGCTCCGTAGGATGGATTTTCAAAGTGGCGAGGAGGGGCTCAAAAAAGGTCTTGCAAGTTTCGTTACTTTAAATGCTGGATTGGAGAAAGGAATCTTTAAGTGAAATAAAAATGGGCGTATAGTAGATTTTGTTTGTACAACAATTAAAGATAAATTATAAATTATCTATGGAAAAGTCAACTTCTATAATGTTTATAAAATGTTATTAGATCTGATTCTTAGTTGCATTATTTACTAAGATGTCATGAGATTTTAATTAGAAAGTACACATCTTTTCATTTAGAATTAAACACTCTTTTTGCTTTTGGTAACACACCTGTAATTGGTCAGTATACATTTGTCAAAAATTCCCCCACAAAAAATAATATTTTGCTGTTGAATATCTACAGAGTACAAATTTAATACGAGAAAAGTTATTCCTTACCTAGTAATAATAATTCTAGTAATAATAATTCTATAGTCTTTTTGTTAAAGGTGAGAACATGAAGTTTTAGTTTCTAATGTGTGTACTTTAATATTATATACAAAATTTGTGTCATTGAAGTGTTTGTTTATTTTAGAAAGTAAAACAAGTATTTCCACTGGCAGAAGAAATTAAGTCGAAGCTGAAGCAGAGGTATAAAGAAGAACAGAAAAAGCGACATGAAATTGAAGTATGTACACTTATAAAATTTTCAATATTTATGCTCATTATCCAAGTATGTATATATTTAATATGGAATAATTATAAATAAACAGTATAAACGTTTCAATTTTGTTTCAAGAAATGAAGTTAAAAACAAAATGACTGAGATGTTGAAACAAATTTAACCTTGACAGTAATTAATTAACAAATGCTTTGTTTTAAAAATGCATGACATATTTATAAAAAATATATTTCAGGTATTCAATTCACTACACATTAATTTCATGACCCATTATTTTCATAACTGAACAGTATTTTCAAAAATTGTTAAGTCCATGTGTCATCAGACTTAGAAAAAGCTATGTTTCACAATGACCAAGAAGAAATCTGTTGAGATGTGAATGTTTAATCTTGATACTTCTTCCAACTTTGTGAGTGCTCTGCAAGCTTCAATGGTTTCCAAATGCTTTAGCAAAAGCCATGGTATGTGCTGTCCTGTGTGGTAAATATATATATAAAAGATTCCTTGCTGTTAATCAGAAAGAGTAGCTTATTGGGCAGTAGCTGATTTCCTTTGATGACCATGAGTCATAAAACACCATGTATCTTATGCCTAATAGCCATTGAGTAAACAATATGCTAGAATGTCATTAAACAACCAAGCTTCAGTTTTTCATTTTTGTTAATGTCTTCACAACTTGTTCATCAAAGCCTGTGGTATGTGCTGTCCTGTCTGTGGGATGCTGCATATGAAGGACCCCTTGCTTCTTATTAGAAAGAGTAGCCTATGTAGTTGCAGTGGGTTTCCTCTAAATAAATAAGTCAGAATGACCATATGATTGACGTCCAATAGCCAATGATCAAATAAAAATCAATGTGCTCTAGAGGCGTCGTTAAATAAAACAAACTTTACTTTACCTTTTTGTTCATTTCTTATCATTTGATATTTATTTGTTTAGAAAAAAAGGCAAGAAGAATTGGCTAAAGAGGAAGAAAAGCGTAGACAGGAACAAGATCGACTTAGACTGGAAGAGCTTGCAATACTGGAGAAGAAGAAAGCGGAATCGACGGAGCTGTGGATGAAAGAACAGGAGGAACGATATCACGAACTTCAGGAGGAGGAACGCAAGAAGCTTTCACAAACTGACGAGCAGAAAGATCTGCCTGTGAACAATGTATCTAGTATTAGTGGTTTGAACAATGAACGACCTGCCGTGCCTTCTGGCAATCTGGAGTTTGTGCCAAATGACCTTGGTGATCTCTCGCAGATTCTTTCTAGTAAACAAGATTATGGAAGTCCACGTATGCCAGATCGCGATCTGAAGAAAAACTTAACTATTAATGATTTACCAAAGTATGTTTTTTTTAAAATCTTTGATTCTTTATGTGATATTAAAAAATTCTATACAGTTGACCACTGTCATTATATTATGCAGTTTCCTTGTACCAAAAATATATTGTAAAAATTTAAACACTTTCTTGCTAAATTTGAATATTTAATATTTGAAAGGAATATTAAAAGGGATGAGGTCCATCACTGCCTTCTTATTGCATTTTCAATTAAGAAAGAATTTTGATTGAGTAAATGTTCAGATATCTGGGCAATTTCTATTTAAAAAATATTGAAATAGAGCTATTTATACCAAATTTTATGATCCTAATTCTAAATTCTGTTTCCTCCATGGGCAGAAACAGAAATTTTGAAAAGGGTTTTTTATAAAGATATTTAACTTTTGAGGGTGTTTCAAAATTACATATGACCTAATTATAAAGAAAAATTGATGGCCAAAAGTGGGGTTTAAACCCTGTGACATTACCCCATGAATCCACTTCCTGCTCCTCAGTATTAAAATTAACATTTGTTTAGGGAACGGGAAATAGCTTAAACAATAGCGTGACCACCTACGAAGTAGTCAGTTGTCAGATCGATCCTTTGGAGTGGACTCATTTGCAGTTTGGGCTATTTTCTGTTCCAACCAGTAATCCACAACTGGTTATCAAAGGCCGTGGTATGTGCTATCCTGTCTGCACATATAAAAGATCTTGCTGCTTACTGGAAAAAATAGCCTAAGTCAGAATGACCATAAGATTGACGTCCAATAGCCGATGATAAGATAAATATGAATGTGCTCTAGAGGCGTCGTTAAATAAAACAAACTTTACTTTAATACTGTTTTGATGAACCATTTACAACATTTTCTTTACAGTGTACCAACTCCTTCTGTAGACAGATCAACAAAACCTGCGACAATCGATCACTTTACTAGTCCTTTTGGTGGCAGTGGAATGCGGCAAGTGACCGTGCCCAAAGACTTGATAACCCAATTCACTGCAATAGCACAGCCAAACACTAACAAAAATATAGAAACACTAGGCATCCTGTTTGGTTCATTGGTAGGATTTTATTATTATCCTCAGCATTTTCAAAGAGAAATGGGGGCCCTTTTATTGTTCTTGTCCATCTATCCCACATTAGATGTACTTATAAATAGTTATATTGGTACAATTAATCCATTAAATTATAGTAAAACTACAGTAAAACTAATTCAATAAATTTACTTGTAATTAAGGTTACTTAAAAGACTGATAAATATAGTTGGTATTTAAAAATTGACATATTTTTCAGTTTAAAATATGAAAATATACCTTTTGCTTAAGAATGGTAGTTTAATTTTATTTTTTAACTCCTACAATATGTTTGAAAAATTAATTTAATTTTTTTTTTTTTTTTTTCTTTGCTAATGATTATCTTACAGTATGTGTAGCTATATTTGAATAAATATTAGTTTCTTTTTCAGGCTCAGAATCAGTTCCACATCACAGATTTGTTTATACCGCACCAGAGCGGTACACCAGATAGCTGTGATATGGAGTTTGAAGAAGACTTGATAGACTACCAGGACAAGAACAACCTCATAACACTAGGATGGATTCATGTAAGATAATCCTAACATTCTGCCACTAGGTGCCCCATAGCACTTTGCAAAAATGGACAAAACTGAGTACAGAGCTTTCTGTCTCGCTGACCCATCTTTTGATTATAGAATCTGATAGGGCAGAGTCATCATCGAGAGTGGACAATTTTTCAAAATCTGAGGTAACCTGAAGTCTGTTCACATGGTTTTTACCTAGGTAATACATAGTTCTGTTACGTTAATTATATTTGTGTAACCCATGGGTTACCTGATCAGTTACCTCAAAGTTACGTTGAAATTATGTTTTAAATACATAATTTTAGCTAAAACAAAGTTAAAACAAAATACAAAAGGAAACAATTTATAAAAGTTATTAAAAAAATGTTTTCTAAAGTTAGTTCATTTTTTTTTTTTTAATGGACACTTCCAGATGTCTTTTCATTTCGTGCTGTCCAAGCTACTTTTACTTTATCTACAGTGATGTTCCAAATGTTTGTTTTATAAAGCTCATTCTGCAATGTGGGTATTTTAAAACATTTGTAAGACCTGTTTACGTTAAAACCGTTTTCATCATTTGTGAAATTATAGGAAAACCAATATTATGTCAGCATAATTTTATTCCTAAAGATAGCAGCAGATAATTTAGCCGTCACCAGCGTCCGTGGACATTTCATTAAAACTTTTGGCTCGACTCTATACTCAGCATTTTTTTAGTTTAGGCCGGTCGCAAGTTACAACTGTTGCAATATAACATTGTCTACTGGTTCGCTGTGCATTAAGTATCTAAAAATCAGTTTTAAAACATTTGTCGGAATATTTGTACATCTGTGTGAATAAACCTGTAATCGTGAAGTTTGCAAGTTTTAATTTCTGAACGTCTATTTAATTTTGCATAACCGACATGCGAACAGAATGGCGGTTTGCGTGAAATATTGTGCCCTGCATATGTGATCATGGATTCTCTCTGGTTTATCCCCCTCAAGAGTCAGAAGCTTGATCTGAACAATTATTTGATAATAAATAGCAACTTGTTTAATATCCTCTATATGTATAATGTTATATGCTAAGTTTGTTGATGTTTCAGACTCATCCGACACAGACGGCATTCCTCTCAAGTGTTGACCTGCATTCACAGTTTCCCTACCAGAAGATGTTGCCAGAAGCCATTGCCATAGTCTACTCACCAAAATTTAAACAGTAGGTTGTTGTCCCTAGTGGTTAATAAAAGAAGCATAACCTCTGTGGGAAAGTACATATAAAAAGATTCCTCACTGCAAAATAAGAATGAGTAACTAGTTTGGTTGCGTCAGTATTCATTGGTTGGTTGAACTTATTTTTGTAATATCCAATTAAGTTATCTGACAGTCTTGTGTTGGCATTTAATAACAGATAGTTCGATTGATCCTTCTCAGTTGACCCATTTGCAGTTAGGGCTATTTTCTGTTCCAGCCAGTGGTCAATAGTTGGTTCATCAAAGGCCATGGTATGTACTGTCCTGTCTGTGGGACAGTGCATATAAAAGACCCCTTACTTCTTATTGGAAAGAGTAGCCTATGTGGTGTGAATGGTTTTCCTCTAAATACATATGTCAGAATGACCATATGATTGACATCCAATAGCTGATAATTGGTACAAAATCAATATGCTCTAGAGGTGTCATTAAATAAAACAAACTTTCCTTTTTGTTTTAATAACAGATAAAAACATGTCCATAAATTTAGCTTTCTTTACCATTTAAATCCATGGGATTGTTCTGGTAGGTTTTCATCAGATGTGCAATTTCTGTTTTGTTTGGCAATTTTTATGAATTACCTCCCTTTAACATGTTCATCTATTATAGCATTCAGTTTGTTGGATAGACTTTGTTACCATAGCTCCTGGAGTACAATTTGTCATGTGACTTCATCCTGTAATCTCGAAACTCACAATTGGCGTCTGCTTTCTGTTTCAAGGTCATAAAATAAATTTAGTATTTTTTAGCTGACATAACTATTAGATCTATATATTTTAGTAGAAGTCAAACTGGTTTTGCCTGTGTGTTTTGTTTACTGGGGCAATTTTTTAATGGAGAGTTCTGAATCTTTAGTTAATTTCTTAGCCATTTTAGTCAAAACAGTCATGTTAATATTTAAATATACCTAGGAAATGAGTGGGTAGTAAAAACAGGGATAAATTGGTATGTTTCTAACAAAGTTTACTCTTGTAAATTATTTGGGACTAATCAAAATTATACTTGACATGTTAAGAGAGCACTAATAGTTATCTCCCTTCCACATATGTTTAGTAAAAATCTTTTAAGTATAGATTATTTATATTAAGCAGTTCTTGTTTGACATGGATTTGTAATCTATTTTTAGAACTGGAGTCTTCCGCTTGACATCAGATCGAGGACTTGATACGATTGGCAGATGTAAAGAGAAAGGTTTTCATTATCATGCCAAAGAACCACCCCTTTTTGAGGTAAATTAAAATACATTTTCAATATTAAATTTCTTAATTGCAAACATTTCCTTATAGTGTTTCATTTTTTTAATTTGTTTGAGATAAATGTCAATAAAATATGTTTTAAAAGTCGAAATTTTCTCTTAGCATTATTCATCATTTGTTATTATATATTGAAAATTAATTTAAAATCTATGATTTACTTTGTTTAGATGTTTGTAGTAAGACAAATTTTAAACAATTTAAAGATATATATAGTGAAGAAGGCTTAGCAAGTTGGAAAACTTGTGCCTAATCCATTTGTTTCTTAAAAACAATAAAATATGTTTCAATCAATTAATCTAGTGAAGATATTTGGAATATCTTTATTGATATAAAGACTTCCATTTTACATTTTTGTGTAATTTTACAGTTATAAAAGTTCTTTCAATTCTTTATTTTCCTGTATTTTCTGTTTAGTAGTGACATCCCAAATGCCAGAAAAATGTCTTTAGTTTTATAAATTATTTATTTTCTAAGGAAGGTTTGGGGGTTTGTGTGCTTTAGCCCACATTTTTGTTGTGGTTTATCACCTCCAGTTTCTGTGAACCCCTATTTTGTAAGACCATGACAAATTTTTATCTCTGATTATATTATCCATATGTGAGTAGATTATATCTAGAAATTACTAGTAATCTAATGTGAGCTTTGGTGGTCCAGCAGTAAAACACTGGACTCTCAAGCTGAAGACTGTGGTTCAAAACCTGTTGGAGGCTGGTTCACATTTGACTACTATGTCAAAATAACCAAATGTTTGACATCCAATAGTCAATGATTAATAAATCAATGTATCGGTACTGTAGTTGTGTCATTAAACAAACAAACCAAAAAAAGCAACAACCCAGTAATCTACAGTATTATTGTAATTCTATAACATTTCTACTATATTATTATATTGTAAATCATCAAATCAGATCTGCTCTTCTAAGGTTTGTTATTTTTATTGTTTCAGAATTGTGACCATGTGACGATACTGGAAAACCAGTCTGCTAAAATTTCCGACTACAGAAGAAAGTGATAAGAGAAAATTAATTCTAAAATGTATGGTGCTTAACGAAATGTGGCGCTTCGTGTTTGTTGCGTGATTATAGCAGACGTCTAACTGTTGTTGCCTTACAAACACATCACAGAACTAAGACAAACAGAAAAACAAACACAGACATTAATGAAAGATTTCAGAGTTATGAATAGATAGTGATTACTTCTCTTGTGCGCATTCTTCTAAGATTACATTGTACGTTAAAATAAAAAAAATGATTAATACTGGAAACACACATGTTAAACAGAAGATTAAAAAAAATTATAGTATTGAGAAGCTTTGCAAAATCATTAATGTAATGAATATTGTCATGGCCAGTACTGAGCTTTAACATGTACTTAACCACTTGGGGCATCGTCAGGCAATGTCGAGTCATTCAAGACATTTTGCAATTTAGGTATATGTGTGTGTGTGTTCGTGGATGTGTGGGTTCATGCTTGTACATCTATAATAATAATAATAAATATACTCCACTGTCCAAGAATCTGAACTTTACGTTAGTGAAATATTAACATCATCTATAGAAACCAATTACAGGCTGTTTGTGTCAAAAGATACCAGTGAATTGACATCAGATCAAGGACTTGATACCATTGGAAAATGTAAAGAGAAAGCTTTTCATTACCATGCCAAAAGTGAGCCTCAGTGGTCCAGTGGTAGGACATCGGACTCTCAAGCTGATGACAATGGTTCAAAACCTGTCAGAGGCTGGCTCACACTTGTTGTCTTCATCCCTCTGTACATTAACTTATCAATTCGGCAGTCTCTTTTTATTGCAAACTGTAATTTTCTAGTAGTTTATTAAGTTTTTTTTTTTAATGCATCTCATTAAAAAATTTCCTTTGAACATCACTCTTTTACAAACTAAGAATTAGTTTTACATGCAAGATAGAAATTTAAATCTAGGGCTGTGATTTGCTTACTATAATTCGTGCGGGTGCTATATGGATGTTGTGCATTTTGATTTCAACCAGTATTTAACCAGTTTCAGCTATATTTGAGTTTTTGGAGTATTCATCATTCAAATACATGTCTATAGAATTGTCTTATTTTTATATAAGTGATTGGTATGAAATAATTCCTCTTTTCAAAACCGTCATTTATAATAACCTTTCAGCACTTTATTTATACCCATGGTATGAAATAATTCCTCTTTTCAAAAACGTCATTTATAATAACCTTTCAGCACTTTATTTATACCCATGGTATGAAATAATTCCTCTTTTCAAAACTGTCATTTATAATAACCTTTCAGCACTTTATTTAAACCCATGGTATGAAATAATTCCTCTTTTCAAAACCGTCATTTATAATAACCTTTCAGCACTTTATTTAAACCCATGGTATGAAATAATTCCTCTTTTCAAAACCATCATTTATAACAACCTTTCTGCACTTTATTTATACCCATGGTATGAAATAATTCCTCTTTTCAAAACCGTCATTTATAATAACCTTTCTGCACTTTATTTATACCCATGGTATGAAATAATTCCTCTTTTCAAAACCGTCATTTATAATAACCTTTTTGCATTTTATTTACACCCATGGTATGAAATAATACCTCTTTTCTGCACTTTATTTACACCCATGGTATGAAATAATACCTCTTTTCAAAACCGTCAGTTATAAGAACCTTTCTGCACTTTATTTACACCCATGGTATGAAATAATACCTCTTTTCAAAACCGTCAGTTATAATAACCTTTCTGCACTTTATTTACACCCATGGTATGAAATAATTCCTCTTTTCAAAACTGTCAGTTATAATAACCTTTCTGCACTTTATTTACACCCATGGTATGAAATAATTCTCTTTTCAAAACTGTCATTTATAATAACCTTTCTGCACTTTATTTATACCCATGGTATGAAATAATACCTCTTTTCAAAAACGTCATTTATAACAACCTTTCTGCACTTTATTTATACCCATGTGTATTATTTCATCATCCTTGTGGGTGTGTTATTGAAGTGAATTCCAATTGCGTGATGCCTTTCCCCATATTGGGGTTGAAAATCACACAGCAGAAATAGCTCATGTGATAAAATGTGTAGAAAATAGTTACATGCTTCATTGTTATCAGATATACTCGACCAAAAAAGAAAGTATGCATGTTAAAATACTGAATATTTTTTAATGTGCCGTTTAACCATTATCAAAAAACACTGTACGTGTGCAATTTGTGATATTACTGCACAAACACACTTCTAAATGGCGTGGTTATCTAATTAGAGAATTTCTACCATGAATGTTGTCTGGTTTATGAAATAAGTGACTGTTGATTACATGCATACTTTCTTTTTTGGTTGAGTATATATTCTTAAACTAAATGAAAACTAATTTCACTAGTCATTCCATTCATTCATTCATTCATGCATGCATCCATTCATTCATTCATTCATTCATTCATCATCTCATATATATATATATATATATATATATATATTTCATTATTTAAAACATATATATATATATTTCATTATTTAAAACACTCATTTTGATTATGATCACTGTATGTTTGCACATGTTTTTATTATTATTTTAATATTTTTTAATAATCAAAATAAAATTGGTTTGCATGGGTGCTTAATGTGTATAATGGGAATTGTGTTACATTTATCAATTGCCTTTAAAAATCTTTTGTAATTTTTCATTCTTAGGTCTCTATTGTTGCTTTTGAAAGTTATTTAAATTTATTAGTTTTTGTCTGACATATCAATAATTACATAAAAATGCAACACAATGTATAAATAAGCATCTGTAATTTCAGTTTTTTATTCAGATATATAGGTTGTCATTTCTGTTCTATGAATTTAGCATTCTTAAAAGAAAGATTCTAGAAGAATTTTAAGGGTATGAAAATTTGAGAAAACTACAGCCTATGCCTCAATAAAATATATATATATATATATATATATATATATATATATATACACACACACACATACATTTGCAGTAATGACTG
>JAULBS010027841.1:0-10433 GCA_032355785.1 Symmetromphalus regularis
TGATGAACCAGTTGTGGACCACTGGTTGGAACGGAAAATAGCCCAAACTGCAAATGGGTCCACTGAGAAGGATCAATCTGATGACCGACCGGTTCACAGGCAGACACGCTACCGTTAGAACTAGAACCTGGTCCGTCCCATAAATGAAATGAAAAAGGGAAAGAAAGAATTGTTTATTCAGTGGCTATTCGGTGTCGGATATATTGTATTCTGTGACTCATGGTCTTTAAAGGAAACCTCTACCACCACATATACTACTCTTTCTGATTAGCAGCAAGGGATCTTTTATATGGTTCTTTCCCACAGACAGGACAGCACACACCACAGCCTTTTGTGGACTAGTGGTCGGTGTAAGTGGTATACACCTACCCATTTAGCCTTTGCGGAACACTCACTCTGGGTTGGAGTCAGTATCAAGAATAAAAATCCCATGCCTCGACTGAGGTTTGATCTCAGTACCTACCAGCCATGAGGCTTACAGTTTTTTTGCATCCCAACTAGTGCTTCATTACTGGTGTAAAAAAGGCAATGGTATGTGCTGTCATATCTGTGGGAGGACCCAAATACAGTTTGGGCCATTTTCCGTTCCAACCAGTGGTCCACAACTGGTTTATCAAAGGCCGTAGTATGTGCTGTCCTGTCTGTGGGATGGTGCATGTAAAAGATCCCTTGCTGCTTATCGGAAAGAGTGGCCCATGTGGCAGCAGCGGGTTTCCTCTAAAGACATATGTCAGAATGACCATATGTATGACGTCCAATAGCCAATGATCAGATAAAAAACAGTGTGCTCTAGAGGTGTCGTTAAATAAAACAAACTACTTGTTTGTCTGTGGGAATGTGTATGTAAAAGATCCCTTGCTGCTAATGAATAAAATGTAGCATATTTCTAATTTGACATCCAGTAGCTGATAACTTATAAAACAATGTGCTGTAGTGGTGTCGATAAAAAAAAAAAAAAGTATATATATATATATATATATATGTAATAATGATTTTCAATTATTGTTTTCAGATGTTTATGTACAATGATCTCTTCTTCTACAACATCAGAAAGAATGAGTGGATGAAAGTGACCGCACCAAATGCCCCGCCTCCGAGAAGTGCACACCAGGTATTTTGTTAATATTTTGTCATTTTTCATATTTTTAATGTAAGAAATGTTAGTAAATAATATGAGATTAGAATCCAGTGCACATTGTGCTTAATATTTAACCTTTAGACTACTGAATTCTTTTAAGAGTTACTTCCCCCAAAAACTGGATTAATTTTGAGAAAAATCTACATTTTATTTTACATTATTTCAGGCAGTTACTTTACACCAGAGTGGGGGACAGCTATGGATCTTTGGGGGAGAGTTTTCCAGTCACTCACAACTTCAGTTCTATCATTACAAAGATCTGTGGGTCTTCCACTTGAGAGAAAAGACTTGGGAGAAAATCAAGTAAGCTTAACCCAGTATATTGTTACAGTAAGTAAAAGATCAATATTTGTCACAAAAAAACCAAAAGAAAGAATATGTTAGCAGGGTCAAAGGTTAATTGGTCACAAGATAAAAAATTTTTATTAAATAAATAAAGATTTAAATGTGTGTCAGAAACAGAAATTATTTTTTGAGGGGCCTTAATGATCAAACGGAAAGGGATTTTAAGACATTTTGCCTCTTTAGTTGGCTATCAAATTTATGATTTAACCCACTTCCCCCATTAACCGTGTTTTAAATTCTCAAAATTATGCTTTGTGAATCCAAAACACTATTTTAGAGAATTTTTCCAGCTTAAAGTTATTCAGTGTTTACAGCATTTTTTGGGTTAATACTTAATAAATGCCGAAATACTTATGATCTGGTCTTAACTGAATTGCATTAAATTTCATGTCATTATTGTTACAAATTTATGTGTTTTAGTGCACCGGGAGCCCCAACTTCAAGAAGTGGACATCGGATGGTGGCAGTTAAAAAACAACTCATTGTCTTTGGTGGTTTCCATGACAATGTCAGGTGTATATTAAAAACAATTAACATTTAGTTTGCAAGATTAGTTTGTTAAAAGTTTTCTTAAATGGATTGTATGAGGTGAGGAACATTGGCCCGAGGTGCTAGGTTCTTCATATTGATTCCTTTCACTAGACCCTTTAGAGCTGTTTCTTGTTCCAGCCACTGGTTTACCACTAGTATCACAATTTTAGTTTTTTAATTCTCCTGTAGAGCACCTTGTGTAACAAGGGCTCTTGTATGGACACTGTTTGTGGGAAAGTGCACATATATATAGAATAACTAGTTTGAACCAACATCTAAAAACTTTCATTATATCCTGAACAGCAAAAGAAACGCAAATGTTTCTTCACATCCAGTTTAATCAAATTAGACGAAAAATTCATTCATGATAACCTTCAATGAATCAAAAAAAAAGTCGGTCAAAATATTCTTTGGACATTTGTCTTTCAAACTGTGCAGTCAAATATTCAACATTTATTCAATCAATGATTGCAAATTCAGTTTGTGTTTCTTTTGCTGTTGAGTATACTTTTATTTGACTAAATATGTAAACTAATTTTTTTTTCTTGTTGAATATCATTGGTCTGGTCATGGGCAGTGAGTAAAATTAAAAATGAATGAAAACCGAATCATATTTTTTATTCCATTTCTTGTAAAATATACATAGGCAGATTCATAAAACAAAATAAAAAACGTGGCGTGACAGCCACTTACAAAACAATATCCTAGAATATCATAAACACTTTTTCATTTCAGAGATTATAAATATTACAATGATGTGTTTGCCTTCAATTTGGAGACGTACACGTGGTCCAAACTGGACGTGTCTGGGCCACCTCCGGCACCACGTTCAGGTCACGTGATGACCGCCATGCAGGATCAGGCCAAGATTTTGATATACGGTGGATACAGCAAAGAGCGACTCAAGAAAGAAACAGACAAAGGCATCATACACACGGATATGTTTTCCCTCGTTCCTGAAGGTAAATAGGTTTTTCCTTATTTCTCAGAGTAAATCATTTCTCCCTAAAGATGACCAATCCACTGATCTCTTGAGAAAATCATTGTAGATGAGATGAGAAAAGCCCATTTTCAAATAACATGGAATGAAATTAATTGATAAAAGATGAGTGCAGAAATGTGATCACTGGTCTGTAATAGGTTCACCTGAAGTGTTCTGATCATAGGAGCGGGATGTAGCTCAAATGGTAGAGCGTCCTCCTGTGAAGCTGTCGATCGTCGGATCGATCCTTCTCAGTGGACCCATTTGCAGTTTGGGCTATCTTCCGTTCCAACCAGTGGCCCACAAGTGGTTCATCAAAGGCTGTGGTATGTGCTGTCCTGTCTGGGACAGTGCATATAAAAGACACCTTGCTGCTTATCGAAAAGAGTAGCCAAAGTGGCGGCAGCGGGTTTCCTCTAAAAACATATGTCAGAATGACCATATGATTGACGTCCAATAGCCAATGATGAGGAAAATCAATGTGCTCTAGAGGCATCATTAAATAAAACAAACTTTACTTTTGATCACATATTGACCACAAAATAATGTACTTTCAATAGCAAAATACAAAATTGACTGATTTTGATCTTTAGATAATACATTTTATGTAGAAAAAAATGTGAAACGCTACAGCAAAAGGAGTCTGAAGTCGCACGAGTAGATTTCTCACTAAATGCAAAAGAAGGTCAGGAAACTGAAAGTTTCAAAATCATTTCCCTCATTTTTACACGCCTAAATATGTCTTCCATCCACTAAAGGCATTAATTTATGAGAAAAACAACAAATTTGACGTGGTCTAAAATGATCAGTTTATAAAAGGCAAATAGCCCAGAGGTTACCATTTAATCAAAAAACAAAGCAAACAATCACTAAATATCTCAGAAATAGAGCAACATAGAGCAATTATTTATACATCATTTCAAATCTCTGATTATCTATCTGATTATATGAAAATCTCACTTTAAACATTTTAGTCACTGTCACTCATTTTGCCATACCTGGTCACAAATACTTTTCTAATTTTTGGTATGTAGTATTAGGTCACCGACATTTACCACGCAACACACGGGTTATGCAAGTACCTATAATGTACTGGGATTTCGTGATACATTCCTTTCCTTTTCAACTGGACAGACTTGCTGTTTAAACAGCTGTTACTTGGTTAATCCAGCCAACAGATGGCACCCAGTGTCACATGTCAGCATGCTAAATGTTAATGTCAAAATAAGATCATTAATGTCACACCAGCCACAGGTAGACGTAATTAAATATGGAGGCATCAATGAGGTAGTCAAAAAATAAAATAACAAACAATTATAAAAAGAAAAGTTGTGTGTATATAGGTAGCAGGGATGGGGAAAATTCAAAATGACAATCGGTCCCACCTATGACATAATAGGTACACTTCAAAAAATATTTGCACTCCACTCCCCTCCCCCCCACCACACCAAAATTAATCTGTTTTGTCTGTATGTAATGTTGTCCTACAATAATAACTGGAAAATTGTACTATATCAAGATGTTCATGTTGTTTGTACTGCTTTTTGGATGATTTAATTTAAAGTTTTCTTTAGATTTTAGCGCAAAGAATTTTTTTTTTTTAAATGAACATTTAACAGCCAAAAAAACAAAATGAAAAACAAATTAGATTTTAATTCCCATCAATTACGCTCTGGACCGGAACATTAAAAAAGTGGGACTGGCAAACTTCTGATTCTAAAAGTTTCTTTCGATACCAAAATCTGCCTATTATATAAAAAAAGGGACTTTCCCCACCCCTGATAGGTAGCCAACCCCTTCAATTAAGAAAACGTCCACGGCAAAATAAATGCTGTGGAGAAGTAGTGTCCACAGTATTTTCCACTGTAATTTTACCATAAAGTATACTTTATTTTTATACTTTATTTTTAATTATAAGGAAAAAATACACCTTGAAAAAAAAAGTCTGCAACAAACTGTACAGCATTGCCAACTGTCACAGGCAATTTCAGGGGTTGGGTAGATACCCCCTCTTCACCCCTCACTGCTTTTGGATAAACAGTGCATTGATAGCGTTCTATATACAAATGCATGTTATAATTACAGGTATGCAGGTAGTCAGAATTAGGGGGATGCAAATTTTACAAGTAGTTTAGAAAACTAAATTTTTATATATATGTATATTGAACACTAGATAATGATGATGTTAAATATATATTTGTAGATACATTTGTAAATATGAAGAAAAAAATACCTCATGAGATACCAGTTGCATTATTGAATGTAACCCTCCAAAAATAAAGAATTTATTATTGTTATTATTGTTGTTGTTATTACTGACAATTTGAACCTTTAGTACGTTGGACCTTCAAACCTCCCATATTAAGTTTCAAAATGATCCAATAAAAACTTTAAATGGATAGATGGATGGCTGAATGACAGATGATTGACAGATGGTGACAAACAGATGCCAGACTAACTGGTATCAGAAAACATCTGCTGATAAACTTCATAATGGTGGTAAAGGAAAGGAATATTTGTTTAATGACAACCCATCACATTGTTTATTAAGTATCTTGGATTTGGTCAATTTACCCACTGTTAGAAGTTGAGAAAAAATTCACCCCCTATCAAGTGGTATTTCACTTTTAACAACCATTTTACACGAAATTACACAAGGGCTTACACCAAAGTGGCTATTGGGCATCAGATACTTTTTCCAATTAACTACAAGGGATCTTTTATATGCAGTTTCCCAAAGACAGGACAGCATATACCACAGCCTTTGATAAACCAGTTGTGGACCACTGGTCGGTGTAATGGTGTACAACTGCCTATTGAGCCTTACGGAACACTCACTCTGAGTTGGAGTCAGTTTTGAGATTAAAAATCCCATACCTCGACTGAGATTTGATCCCAGTACCTACCAGCCATGGCAATGGAAGTACATGTAATAAGTATTTAAAAAAAAGTGTTTTTGTAACATACCCAGTTGCTGCTGTGTAAAATGATGTGCCATGTGATAGCTTTTCAAATCTTTGAAGTACGCTGTCCACATTGAGCCGCCGTGGTGGACGTAATAGTGAATGAGGTCGTAAAACACATAACCAGTTATGTTCCCTGCCATCAACGTCATGGCCGCGTAGTACGGCCAGAACAGACGGAACATATTAAACATGAGAATGGCAAAAATTGTTGCTGGAAAGGTTGGAAAGACAAGTCGCATCCTGTCCATGGGTGACTGAAAGAAAAATAATTATTCATAATTGACTATTATATATAACATGAGCTATTAGGGGTGAATCCATGTAAGGGGTCAAACAATGTTTAGGGATTATAAAGACTATATGAAATACATTTACACACAATAAACTACTTTGTGAATTTAACCTATGTTGTAATGATGCTGACCTACTTTGTTATGATGCTGACCTACTTTGTTATGATGCTGACCTACTTTGCTATGATACTGACCTACTTTTATAAGCTGACCTATTTTTGTAATGTTGACCTACTTTGAGATGTGACAGTAACCTACTTTGTAATGATTTTGACCTGCTGTATAACACTGACCCACTTTGTGATGATTTTGACCTACTTTATGATAACAATGACCTACTTTGTGATGATTTTGACCTACTTTATAACACTGACCTACTTTATAACACTGACCCACTTTGTGATGATTTTGACCTACTTTATGATAATGTTGACCTACTTTATGGTGCTGACCATGCAGAACGAAGTGAGCCATGATGGCAAATGCGGAGTTTCCAGGTGGTTTCAAGTGAAACAACCAGCGATGAATCGCGTACTCAAGGAATGTCCAGGTGACTATACCAATAACATATAATATTGGCATCAGTTTCACTCCAATCTCAAAACCTGCAAAATAAAAAGTAAAAGTAAAGTTTTTAATTTAACAACGCTTGTAGAGCATATTAATTTTTATTTTATCATCGGCTATTGGACGTCATACATATGGTTATTCTGACATTTATTTAGAGGAAACCTGCTGCCACCGCATAGGCTACTCTTTCAGAACCGAAACCTGCAAAATAAATACAAAAATGTTGGTTAATGTAGATTTTTTTTACTGACATCACTAGAGCATACTCATTTATTAATTATCAGCTATTCGAAGTCAAATATTTGGTACTTCTGACACTTGGTCTTCATAGGAAACCTACTACATTTTTCTATTAGCAGTAAGCGAACATTTATATACATTTTCCAACTGACAGCCTTTGCTATACCAGTCATGGGACACTTGTTTTAATGACTGACATTCTTTTTTTTCTTTTTTTTAAACAATATTTTATTAATGATAATACTACAAATGTTTGGGATTGACCAACAGGCAATGCTTATTATTAAGTTCTCTCCCTACATTTTAAATAATATATTTTTTACAAAAATATGACAGATAAAAATAGAAAAATATGAAAGTGAGAGAGAGAGAGAGAGAGAGAGAGACAGCGAGAGAGACAGAGAGAAAGACAGACAGAGACAGACAGAAAGAGAGAGACACAGATAGAGAGAGAGAGAGAGACAAACAGAGAGAGAGAGAGACAAACAGAGAGAGAAAGAGAGATTCAGCATATGAATGGGGAGAACCACACCCTTTGTTATACTAGTCATAGAGTACTTGTTTTAATGAAAAAAACTGATTTGTGATGGCATTTTTAATCATTATCGGGTATTTATTTTATTATTATTTGAATTAAATTGGCATTGCAAGATGATCTGAATTTTGAGGCTTGTGTATGAGGTCATTATTGTAATAATGTTGGCCACACCAATTGCAGGGATAAGAATGGCAATTGTAATTTTTTTTTTAGAAAAAGTAAGCATAAATATGTGTTCACATGTCCCATGAAAATCAAGATTCACCACGAAAATAATTCAATATAGATGGCACTTTATTACTCTTCAGAACTCTTCAGTATTCACCGACAGTTCCGAGTGATTATTCAGTAAATAGAGTATAGGTGGCGCTTTGAAAAACCAGTCTTGCATTCAGCACTGGCTAACATTCTATGTAAACCATTTAAAAGTTGGAATTCCACGAATCCGCTGAGAATTCTCATCTTTGCAAATGCTGTTGCTATGCTTACCTCCAAAGAGAGGTTTGAATCCAACCTCCATCTGGTCTGCGAGGTGGGAGTAGGCATGGTGCAGGAGGAGACAGATCACTGGGATCCACACAAACGGTACTAGCCACCACGGACACTTGGAGAATGCCTCAATGAATTCTGATCTGAACAGTCGGATAGGTCGGTCGACGGGCGTGTGTACCCAGTCAAAGTACTTGTCACCCAAGCTAGGAATCTGCCAGAACATTGGTTTATCCCAATCCAAGAGATCATTCTGAAACACAAATATAGATTATAGATGGATGGATGGATGGATGGATGGATGGATGGATGGATGGATGGATGGATGGATGGATATGTGAATGGTTGGATGGATATGTGGATATATGGATGGATGGATGGATGGATGGATGGATGGATGGATGGATGGATGGATGGGTGGGTAGCTGGGTGAATGGAAGATGGACAGATGGATGGATGGAAGGATGGATGGGTGGGTAGCTAGGTGGATATGGACACTGTTTTGTTTCTGACAAATCTTTCTTAATTAGGCATGTACTAATAATATAATTCTTTTAATATCTACTCCACATGAAAATAACTGTTAGTAGTGTTACCATTTCTCTTATTCTCAGTTCTGCATGGTTTTGTTTGTTGGATTTGGGGGGTGGGGGTACATGAGGGTCTTTCCATAAACGTATACTGATATAGAGATTCACAAGTGACCAAATGCTTTATAAACAAACTACTTATAAATAGACGGTCTAATATTTCTTGCAAAGCTGTCATCTGCTCCACATGGTTATCTGTTGTGTTGAAATCTTCATGAACATTAAATTCCAGGTGTGCTGATTTAATAGTTAACTGGCATCTGTTGCACAGAATTGATTTTATGACAAAAACATCTTATAATCAGTCATACGATTGCATTAATGTGTGATGTATTTGACAATTGTGACAATAAATGTTAGTTACCTGTTAAACATTATTTACCAAGTTACCTGTTTAATATTATTTACAGTTACATGTTTAATATTATTTACAGTTACCTGTTTAATATTATTTACAGTTACCTGTTTAATATTATTTATAGTTACATGTTTAATATTATTTACAGTTACATGTTTAATATTATTTACAGTTACATGTTTAATATTATTTGCAGTTTGGGCTATTTTCCATTCCTGCCTGTGGTCCACAACTGGTTCATCAAACACTGTGGTATGTGCTGTCCTGTCTTGGGACGTTGCATATAAAAGACCCCTTGCTGCTTATCAGAAAGAGTAGCCTATGTGGTGGCAGTGGGTTTCCTCTAAATAGATATGTCAGAATAACCATATGATTGATGTCCAATAACCGATGATAAAATATAAATCAATATGTTCTAGAGGCATGTTTAATAAAAAAAATATTTAAACTTTAAGATAGTATACAGCTACAGGTATCATTGGACCAAATCAAGTCCCATTCACGACCATAGTAACATTTCTTAAAAAAAGTAATAGAAGCAAAGTTTCAAACCACGGGGCCAGTATACACATATGCAGTGTGACGCCTGCCATTAACTATGACTAAAAAGAAAATATACTGTCACATAGCATTTTAACGACTTACAGGGTATTTATATTGGATACCTTCAGATCTGCACAAAATGTGACTTGGAATTTTTTTGCCAACCCAAGTATCAACAAGAACCAAGTGTCACTGATGTAATAATTATTC
This sequence comes from Symmetromphalus regularis, assembly GCA_032355785.1. Lineage (NCBI taxonomy): Eukaryota > Metazoa > Mollusca > Gastropoda > Neomphalida > Neomphalidae > Symmetromphalus > Symmetromphalus regularis. Next base: position 9,794 of record JAULBS010027841.1, read on the forward strand.
TGCTAAAAAAAGATCATGAAATTACTGAGTATATGCCATAGTATTTACAAACACCCACTGCCTCATATATCTACCAATCACAGCTCAGGTTAAATTCATTTCGGATAGATTTGATGGTGCACCTCGAACTCTGACTTGAAAATCACGTGATTTGGTACGATGCAACCTATACTGTGTGAATTCTGAATGCAACCATTACGATTAAATTAGGCCAACAGACTAATTCAACATGAGAACCTTGGAGAGGTAAACTGACCTTTTGTCAACAGACAGATTCTTACTGACAAGTTATTGATGAGAAGCTGGGTGGCAGACATGAACCCTAACCCATTGTCCAGTCAAGGCGTTTCCTGCTGAAATTATATTGGGGGGTGGGGGGGTGGGCAGAACACTTGTGTATTCTTTTTACGTTGGTCATTGGTAAAAACACGTCAAATTATATGGGTGGTGGGTTGGTGAAAGAAATAATAAATTATAATTACCTTGGTACTGGGTCTGTGACCAGCGGTAATAAATAAATTATGTGGTGGGGGTCATTTTGGTATCAAATCCATGTGTATATTAACCTTGGTAGGGAGTCAGGAGCATATTTTATAAAAGTAGGTTGGGAGAAAATATAATTTTTTAATATAGGTGGTAC
>JAULBS010027852.1:0-10432 GCA_032355785.1 Symmetromphalus regularis
AAGTTTGTTTTTAATATAATTGGGGTGGCAGTAAATTTGTAGAAAATTTGAGACGGGGTATAAGAACAATTGACTCCTCCTACAGGGAGATACGGTTATTTGTCAACCGGCAAACAACCAATGGGATTAAAGAATTTTACATGGAGGCGAGATAATGTCATGTTATTCTGGTAAAATGAATGGACATTATTAAATGTCTCTTTACTTATCAGAGCTTTATTGCAGATCTTTTCACCAGTCAGGTGAAGATACGGTCATGAAGCCACAATGGTAATACTAATAGGTTAATCAGTATATGAAAATTGTCATCCGCATCCCTTTTGTCATAAACATTAATGGAATGAAGCAATAAGTCTTGCATAATTATTATAACGCTGAGGTAGAAGCTGTCAGATATTTTGCCAAAAATTATTAAAATATATACACCTACTTCTATATTTGTTTGCCAATAATGTCTATGTCATAAAGAAACGGAATGAAATGATATAACATTTGGCTTGATAAACTACAATAATGTCCAACTTACAATAATATTCACCCCATTTCATAGTTCAGGAATTTACTGCTTATTGATTTGCATTAAGTTCAGCTCACAACCCATACGATGCACTGGTGCAATTTTCTGGCAACAAATGCTTCGGTTTCCGACCAAAAAATTACAAGATATATCTAGATATACAATAAAATTGCCATTTCACAGTAACTCTCACAATATCTACTGATTTTCACCTACAACCGCTGACACATTAAAAACAACATAGCGGTCAAACAAATACGAAACTTTCAGTTCATCCACTATCTCTGTGGAGTCATTAAAAAATGAAATAAAATAAACCAGTCACAATGTAATATATTACTATTTTTATTTACAACACGCACCTTCAACAATCCCTCACTTCATTTCCAATTCCTCCCCTTCCCTCTCCTGAGAGTTTCATATTTGTGTCGTATTTGTAACACTGCCATTTTTTATAATTTGTCTGAGGATGAAGGTGAAATCAGTGGATACTGTGAGATTTACTGTGAAAAGAGATTTAATAAGTGCGTAAGTTGGCAATTTTATTGTATATCTAGATATTTCTTGTAATGTTTTGGTCGAAAACTGAAGCATTTGTAGCCAGAAAATTGCAGGGCTTTGCTCTATAGCGGGTATATAGTCCACATTGGACAGGATGCCAATCAATAATCAATAAGCAGCCCGTCAGCTTTGGACAACCCATTTCGTAATCGACTTGTGTTCAAACAAACATTGGCTAAAGAATAAAAGATTGTATGAAATCAACATGTCTGTAGCAGTAACTGTGGCATATCCTAAAAAGTTATTAATAAATATATAATAACGGCAGACGATGGGCTAAAATATTAAAAACTGTAGTGACTGTGATCATGAATGATTGGACTAATGAATGATGTGAAAACTGAAAGATAAAAACCCGTAATATCGATAGGGCTACCCATAATTTATCAATGGTAATATAGTGCAAAAGGTATGTTTAGACAGACAAATAAAAGTATTAAAATTGTTTGTTTTAAAGAAGCAACTGCTTTCAAAAACAAAATAACGTACCTATCAGAAACCAACGGTGATGAACCTTCGTAACTTGTTATCATCCAGCAAGATGTTGAAACGTTGCTATGAAACAAAGACATGCGCATAGCTTACTTCCGATCAAGGGTTTAGGCTGAAACGCGGATTCCTTAGTATAATGTAACTGGTACAGCGTAAAATGCGGCTTTACTGCCTCTCTGAACACATTTTTTTTGAAGGGATGGGCGGGGTTTGATGGAGGTCGTTTAGTCTAACATACAAAACAATGATGAGTATGATCATTATATAACATTGAATAAAAATGTTTTAATAAAGGAAAAGAAAAAAACAACAATGAAGCTATTCTTGTGATCAAATTAAAACATAAATTTGATTTCTGATTCAATTTTGTTTGTTTTACATATATGTTGCCTAATTTTTTTCTTCTGTTTTTGCTAGTACAAATTATTAACTTATTTGTATTATTATTAAACTTGTTGTCTCACCGTAAGACAACAACTCTATAACAGATGAGTCCACATTTTCCATTTATTATATTGCAGTTATAATACTATGGACATGATAATTATTGTACCCAGGCAAGGCTCAACTCATAAAGGCATTTTTGGAGAACATGCTGAAATAATTTACATAGTCCATACAAAAATTTGTGACAATGAAAAATACAAAATTACTGCAGTACTGACATACTAGTCACAGCCGCAGGAAGCAGAGGGGCAAGGGGAGCATGTGCTCCCCACTTTTAAATTTTTTTGTATATATTTATTTATTTTCCAATGTAAAAAAAAATGTATGTATCCCCCCCCCATCCCAAGACACACACTTTTCAGCACCTTCCTACTCCACTACTAGTCAAACAGCAATGTTTATAACTAGGAACAATCTAAACTTTTCATATTTCACTGCAGTCCTGGCATAAACATACTTATTGCAGTTCATCTTAGAATGGACTGTCCCTGGATTAATTTCACCAGTTTGTCAAGCACTCAAGTAAAGCTGGGTTTTCCTCTTCCAAGTACTGTCATAGGACTAATATCCTGCCAAGATCATTAGTTTAACAGCCAGTTGAGATAAGTCAGTTTGATATGAATCATGAATATGCATAAAGTGGACAATATATTTAGTTATGGGTCCTTCAAAATTATTAGCATTTTTCTATTTGTAGACACTTGGGGAGAAAGGTCAAAACCAGTACACAATTTTTTTAATTAATCACTAAAATGTATTTTATGTGTATGAATTTGATTTTGAGGGGCAATGGGGAGAGGGGTGGTGTCTGAAAAGTTCTAAATTCTGTAAGAAATAAAAAATCTGAATTATCCATTAATGTGGCATTTTTGTGACCATTTTTTTAGTCTGCTGAGATTGATCCATTATTGAATTTTGGTTTAACTACACCCCACTCCCCCCAGTACAAAAATAGACTTCAGCTTATGGGGAGATTGGATCTAATCACCTACAAAAAAACGTAAAGAATGTATTATTTAACAATGCCTCTATAACACATTGATTTTAATCTTATCATCAGCTATTGGACGTCAATCACTTGGTCATTCTAACATATATGTATTTATTTAGAGGAAACCAGCTGCCGCCACATAGGGAACTCTTTGGAATAAGCAACAAGGGTTCTTTTATATGCATACCACAGACTTTGATGAACCAGTTGTGGACCACTGGTTTGAACAGAAAATAACCAAACTTGCAAATGGGTCCACTGAGAAGAATCAATCCAATGACTGACAGCTTCACAGGTGGAGATGCTACAGTTTGAGTAACATACCGCTCCTTAATCATCTATGTAACCAAACATTAAAATTAAAACAATTCAACACCTGTTTCCCAGTGAACATCACTTTAATCAAAATTGTACATCATCACCAAGAAGCCAATTACCATGCATGTGATTGGTTGATAAAACTGAAACAAAACACATTCTATTTAATGTTTGACATCACCATTCCCACATTTAAGCTTTGGCTGAATGTTGACAAAATGTTAAATTGACATGAAATGTATAACTAAAAAGAGTGTTCATAATTTCCTTATAGGTATAACACACCTACATAATATAACATATGTAGCCTGTCAATTCATCACACATTTGTCAAAGGTTTACCGTAACCAGGTCAAGATAAATCCTAAGTTACCAAATTGTTTGTGGGTTTAGTCTAACCAGGTCAAGATAAATCCTAGGTTACCAAATTTTGTTTAGGGTTTAGTCTAACCTGGAAGTGACAAATCCAAGGAAATCAGATTTTGTTTTGAGTTAGGTCTAACCTGGAAGAGATGAATCCTAGGTTACCAGATTTTGTTTTGGGTTTAGTCTCACCTGATAGAGATGAATCCTAGGTTACCAGATTTTGTTTAGGGTTTAGTCTAACCTGGTAGAGATGAATCCTAGGTTACCAGATTTTGTTTTGGGTTTAGTCTCACCTGGTAGAGATGAATCCTAGGTTACCAGATTTTGTTTTGGGTTTAGTCTAACCTGATGAATTCTAGGAAATTAGATTTTGTTTTGTGTTTAGTCTAACCTGGTAGAGATGAATCTTAGGAAATCAGATTTTGTTTTTGGCTTTAGTTCAATCAGGTGGAGATAAATCTTAGGTTACCAAATTGTTTATATAAGTTTAGTTAAAACTGGTGGACATATATCCTAGGTTACCAGATTGTTTATGGGCTTAGTCTAACCAGGTAGAGATAAATCCTAGGAAATCATATCATGGTTTTGTGAAAACATCTCTTGACTGATAAAGGTTCATCCTTATTTGTTTAAACAGTATTTGTTTCTGTTTCAATACAGTTGAGATTGATGAACAGAAAATATTTATATTTACATCTTTATTAAACAGGAATATTTTCAATGAGTACCATTAAAGATATTCACCCATAAACCAATACATTTGGGTTTTAATATTTCTATTTCCATAACTGACATAAATAATGAAATAATGTGAACATAATTATTTATACAGACATGCATGCTCATTCATTGTACAGTTTGACAAGACAACATGTGACACTCAACATATGCACAGTAAGGCTCTTTTGATATGATGCTTTTGCTTTAGTACAATCAATCATAAAAAAGCTAATTAATCACCCATACATACATGAAAGCAAAACATTGTGGCTTGTTAAAAAAACAACACAAAAGTCAACAATATCAAAAACAATACAAACAGGCATAATTGTAGCTTAAACCAATCACCCTGAAATTGCACATTAACGTCCACCATTTTATGGTAGTTCAATTTCACTAAGAAATGGATTATTCCATTTGCATAAAATATGTTAAAACTAATTAGTTAAATAACTAATTTGATCTAAAATGATTAAATAATGATAAGTGAGACTTTATCCTAATTGGTTATCTAAATGTAACACTATGGAGTCCATTTTTAATGGCCAAGACAACAAATACATACATGTTAATAATCACAATAAAAGTTTATGAACAAAACATTTTTTTATTAAATTTAATCTTAGTACATCATCAGTTAATGTCTATTGTAATAATGTTCATGATTTCAATATTAAAAAAAGGTTAAAATTAATTTTATAAGCTATTGATTTTATTGGTTTCAATTTTGTTATGCAAAGAAGTATCCAATAGCAAGACCTATTAACTCAATTTTCACTTAATTTAGTTTTTAATTTAACTGGATAAATGTTGTGTTACAATTTATGATTTAACACGTCAACTGTAACCAAAACACACAGCCCTAAACCACTACTATCATCTGAATATTTGTAAAACAAACAATGTGTTGTTATTCAAAGGGAATGAAAACATTCAAAAGATGTCATTTGCCTTTTTAGGTTTCTGAATAGTCATTCATAAATTACAGTATGCTTAGTTTTTTTAAGAAGTAAATTTAAAAAAAAAAAAATTATTTAAAAAGATGACTAAAAATTGATATAAAAAACTGTTTTATTAGAATAGGAATAATTACAGTATTTAGTTATTTAACTACATGATTTTAACACAAAATTTGTTGATTTTGGGACTCAATTTCATCTCGTTCCAAAATTTAACAATTATGTTAATAAAAAAAAAACTCCAAAAAAGAATCAACAAAAAACATGAAAAATTATATTATTTCAACTCCTACTAAAATGGGAGTTACTAAGTTTTTCCATTGAATGGCAGTTAAATAACAGTTTCACATACATGTATTAAAATCACAGAATTTCCTTAAGGACAAACATTAAATTTAAAGATGTAAATAGTTAGGTTTTAAAATATTATTAATATGAGTTCATGGACTATCCTAATATATGTTACTACATGCATTATCAAGGTGAGACATACACTGAATATCAAGATATGTCCGTATCACTATACAAACTACTATACTACAACTACTTAGATTAGGATTTTAAGCTTTCACACATTTAATATGAAACATACTGAACAAATGATTATATGTAAAATATGACAATAACAGTATACTCGACAAAGTATGAAATATATATATAAAAAGAAACCTTCTCAAAGCTCCAATTTTCTTATTCCTGACCTTTGATGCAACTTTTAAGTTTATATTTTTCATAATTTGACAAGTATACTGCTGTTGACATTATCTTATATTGGTTAAATCTAACTTTTGAATACACGTAATTGTAAAACATACAATACTTCGATAAAACAATCTCATAAATGATTTTATGGAGGCATTAAGTTTGGACTTTTGACCAACCTTAAGAAAAATAACATAACCAAATTTTAATTCTGTTGGATGCAACAGTTTGTTTCACAATTCTATTAAACATAACAATAAAGTTTAGAGTTCTAAATGATTTTCGATGCCAATCCCATTTTTAATTCACCTGCTTATATATTAATTAACCACTGGGAAAATCAACATACATGTTTATGTGTATGTCTAATCATGATTGGAACAAAACAAATTCTAAATGAAACATTTGTGGATAAATCTTATTAAAAACATACAACCAGCAGGTGTTAAAACTTAAAGCAGGTAATAATTCAAAAGAACTGCAAAAAAAAAAGAAGAATAAAAAGTGCATTTCACTCGATATAAACATTTTAAAGTTACAGAAGTCAGCAGCAGGTTTTGACACCAACATGTAACATATAAAATACCTACCAGAGAAAAAATAATTGTAAAGGAAACAGCAATGTTTGTAAGTATTAGTAATCTTAATTAAAATACCATCTACAATGTTTTGGTTTACTAAAATCTACACAGTTTTTTTCTTCTATAATATATTTGTCATACCAAATAATATTAAACAATTAAAATGTCTGTGCATGTACCATATGTGTGCGTTTATACAATATGGGAAGTTTTAAAAGAAGAAATGTATGCAATTTACATAAAAAGTTATCAATCAAAGAGACCATCTCTCATGACATTAGTAAAATTTTAACTGTAACCAAATGTTAAAATAATTGTAATGTGATCTTAATCCAAAGCATGGATGGATGGACGGACGGAATATATAATTACCAATAAGCCTCCAATCCTGGTGTCACAATATATTTAAATTAAATAGTAAATGAAAACAATCTAATTTAAATCACGTAAAAATACATTTCTCTTTTTTTTGTTGATCCAACATATAAACAGTGCTTTAAGGTTAATTTAAGGTGAACATTACCTCACAGGTATTGTAATCTGATCTAAAGAGAAATGCAGTGGTTTTTAAGATTTGATTTTAATTACATTGCCACTGAAAAAGTGATAGCGTTTTCTAAGGTATGATGAATACTTTTAACTGGGTGACATGGTGTGTTTATAAGAAAATTCTGTGATGTTAGTACACCAAAGTCATGTTGCTCAATCACTGGTTTGCTTCTTTATAGGTTAAAAGAAAAAAAAGAAAAATGAATTTGCAATACAAACTGAAGAAATGTGTTGAAACTCAATTTGCAATGCACCCATAATCAAACCAAAACTATTTCTCAGCTTTTTAAGGGGATAGTTAAAAGACAAATACTATACTAACCCAGCTCAGATGTATCGGTGTAAATAAGTCAACTTTCACATGTTTACTTCTTAGCTCCTAGTTCAAATGGACGGAAAACAGGTCTCTTGGAAAACAAATCAAGAAAATTCCAACTGTTGAAGAATTCACATAAAACAAAAATAGACCAAAGAGCACCAAATAGTTGGATGTTAAAATCATATAAAATGTAATTAGCCAAGTCATGATTTTATGGTTTTGAATAGAAGATGTAAAGTTCAAAACAATATTAGAAAAAGATATATAAATTAAGAAAATATATTAGTTGGATTTAAGAATAGTATGATTTGTTTTGATGTTATAAAGTTGAATTTGACTACATATGTATAGTATATGTTTAACTAGTAACACATTTTTTGGATAATGAAACAAAGGAAACAAATGGCAATTAATCATATGTGCTCTCATTAAAGTGGCAATGCAAGATTTGACCATATCTGTAATGATGTCAAGGTAAAATGGAGTCCATCAATGATTTCTGACAAAATCAATGGCTCTGCTGACAAAATCAATGGCTCTGTTGACAAAATCAATGGCTCTGTTACATATCCAAACAACAGAAAGTATTCAGAAACAGTTTCATTAGATATAATGTGTAATGTCCTTTAACTGTTGTTTACCTGTATAAAAACAAATGTACAAGGAATAACCAAAATACAAAAGTACATTTTGATTTCTTTTTTTATATATACTCGTAATCTGAATAATAAACTGTTATCTTGTTCTAAAGTCTTATCTCTGCACAAAGTCCAAGGATGTATGTGCAACATCATGTGACTTGGATCTTCACTCGTGAATCACCATCAAAACAGTGATGAGACCAGATGTTTATGAAGGGTGTGTATATTCTGTCTGATTATAATCATATGAACCGACCTTAAATTTATTTTCTCTAAAATAATGAATACTTATGTATGGAAAAAATAAGATATATATACTGTGAGTATAACAGAGCATATAAATTTGTCTGCAGTAAATGCAACAGATTTTTATTAGTATTAGTAAGGGAAACAACTCTGGGTACTACGGAGGGATAACTCACTACACTGATTATGAGCAGCAACATTAATAACACTAACAACACTAGACTGACAATGTCACATGCATATTAAAGTTATATTTCATGTAAAGCTTCAGTTCTAACTGATGCAGTCAGTCACCTTACAAATGGAAGTGTATGCCCATGTTACATCATTAACAAATCTGAATGGTTATCGGAAACTACATGCTGAGTGTCCATTACTCATACTCAGACCCTCCTTCCAAAGCAGACTATGTTGACTTACAGCAGATATAATAAACTACTTCCATTATTATAATGTCTACCATTTACACTTTGAATTACAGAGATCAGGAGTTTGATTTCAGCTCTTGTAACTTTGGTGCATGTTTGTTAAACTAAGAATTATATGTACAAATCATCTCTATTTGTAGTAATAATGTAAGAAAGGCAGAACACATGCATTATTTAGGTCACTATAATGCAATATGACTAGACAAATGAATTGGACACTGACTGTTAACACACACCATTTGATTACAATGCTGACGGACACAGTAGACAAGGTATGACAAATACATCAACTAATACTGGAAGTGGTCATGCCAATCACACTAAAATATCAACATATTTGTTGACTTTTTATAAACACATTTAAGACAGAAATACTCGATTAAACCATTGTTGGCTTAACCAAGCTTAGAACAACATAGCTCTAATCTCTAGATGTGATTTTGATACAGGGTCATTTCATGGTAATTTTTTGTGACGGAAGTGACATCATTGATGTCACATCCATCACACATATTAATAAGAAATTATTCCAAAAATATAAGTACAAAATATGTTTGTTCTTGGGTGTTACAAATATACCTCATATGGTTTCTATTAACACAAAATATAGAGAAAAGTGTACACGTTTTCATGGAAACATTGTTTTTTAGTGTCAAAATGTCACGTCCGTCACAAAAAATTACCATGAAATGCCCCATATCTATACATATATACATACATGCGTGCGTATGTATGTACATGTATATATATATATATATATCAGGGGCGTTGGATATATATGTAGCCCCCCGCCCTAATATATATATATATATATATATATATATATATATACAATCAAACTTCGAAAGTGAAAGGGTCAGTGGAAATACTTCGATTTTCAGGGAGTTCGAGTTTTCGAATATACCTTTATTCGTCATAGAAAGGTAACTTTTTAAAATAGGTACGTTTATGTCCAATGTCGTTAGACGCTATTGTGATCATTTCCATTTCTGGAAACGTATATTCAGTTCACATTGTTGGACATTCACAAGTTTTACATGATTGACTCAGTTATAAGCAAAATTAAACACCTCTCTAAACTGTAACAGTTATTACAACTGTTGTTTGAAGATTGTTAGCCGGTGTCTATGATCACGTAGTTGGTAATTAATGCAGCCCTGCGTCTGTAAAAGTTGATTGAAGATTGTTAGCCGGTGTCTGTGATCACGTAGTTGGTAATTAATGCAGCCCTGCGTCTGTAAAAGTTGATTGTCAAGACGCACGTTTCGTTCCGCTTCACTGGCGATTCATTATTCAGCAATTACCAACCGAAGCTGGCATTTGACCACTTCATGGGACTTTGCGTTTCGAGTTTTTAAGGGCTGATTTACATTAAATCCTTATACAGGAACAAAAAATACGAGTTGTCGAAGTTTGAGTGTTCGAGGTCTGTTATTACTAGTTTATAAAGTAATCCAGCCGGGACCTGGTCTTTAGTTTGAGAGATCGAAGTTTAAGTTAGCGAAGTTCGACTGTGTATGTGTGTGTGTGTGTGTGTGTGTGTGTGTGTGTGTGTGTGTGTGTGTGTGTGTGTGTGTGTGTGTGTCTGTGTGTGT
>JAULBS010027863.1:0-10432 GCA_032355785.1 Symmetromphalus regularis
AAAATTGACTCCGCCCACAGGGGTATAAGGGTTTTGTCAACTGGCAAACAACCAATGGGATTAAAGAATTTTACATGTAGGCAAGATAATGGTCTTTGTTACACCAGTAACTAGCTAGAATGGCAAAAGGCCCAAGGTTCCAATCAAAGATCATCCTGACTCTTTCCCAGGCAGTACTTGTATACAGGACAACCAACAAGATGGGTCTGGATGGACAAGTGCCCCAGGGCTCATAGATGACTAAGGCCATATAAAATAGATATATTAGCCTTTGCCACTTAAACTCCCACCCGTGGACCGTGTGCAGCGACTAGCTCTGGGACCTACTACTGCTCTCGATGCCCCTGCTTGTATGTTATATATAAACAGCTTGTAAGTTGTATTGTTCAGTTTATAATTTTTTTTTTTTTTTTCAGAATTCTTCAGAGGCAGAAGAATATACATTATGTGTGTATTACCAAGATACGTGATCACCTTCGACCTGACGGTACCATCTCGGACTCAGTGTAAGTAGCACCACTACTTTATTTAACCTTTAGACTACTGAGTTATTTCCCCCCAATACTGGCATCTCATTTTGATAAAATAATTTGACTTTAAAAATTAACAAAACAATAGAATAACATAAAGGTGTTAACAAATTAATATTATTTGGGGGTTTTGTACAACTTTGTTTTGTGGGTGCACAATTTGCAGACTGGAAATGTGAAAAAAAATTCATAAACAATGCTTGGTAATTTGTATTTAACACCATATTCTCACCATCACACTTTTGTTCAATAAAGAAATTCTAATGCTTCAAAAACCTGCCATTTGCATTTGGGAATATTCTGGCTTTATAGGTATTGCTTCATTTCCTCCCATGATGCATTTAAGCACAAAGGAAATACAATTTTAAAGGGACAATTCGATTGTAGAGAAATGTCGCCTTCAGTAGTCAAACGTTTCCATGATGTTGAGAAAAGTCACCTGCGGTATTCAGAAGGTTAATCATTACTTCTGTTAGGAAAAAAAGAAATATTTCTTAAACAAACCCACAGCACCTTATCCCACAGACAAGACAGCACATACCATGGCCTTTGATAAAACAGTTATGGATCACTGGTCAGTGCAAGTGGCGTACACCTACCCATTGAACCTTACGGAGCACTCACTCTGAAATGGAGCCAGTATCGCAATTAAAAATCCATTGCCTCAACTGAGATTTGATCCTAGTACCTACGGTAGTGAGTACCATAGGTGCCAGTTGATTATCAGGATGACCAAATGTGTTTTGTCATCTCAGTCGGCATCATCAAGACTGATTCTTCTCAGTATAGACCCATTTGCAGTTTGGGCCATTTTCCATTCCATCCAGTGGTCCACTACTAGTTTATCAAAGGCTGTGATATGTCCTATCTGTGGGATGATGCATATAAAAGACTCCTTGCTGCTTATGTTTTGTTTCATTTATAAGATACTCTTACAAAATATTGTAATAACAGCTTGTAATATTATATTTATCAACCATTTATTGTAAACTATGTGAATAAGATGCTCTATTGTATGTTTTGTTTCAGTGCTGATGTTTTTGTATCTGCTGCTTATGTGAGTTCAAGCAGTGAGACTGGATACGCCATCTACTCAACTGCCGGACTGGCGGCCGAGCTGAACCGCAACTACACCAACAAACAAGCCGACTACGACTCACTCCATATCACTTCAATCAATGTAAATCTAACATACTTATGATTTAAATAAAATAATATCCGTATCTCTGAAAACAGGGACCTATCTATACCAGTAAACAAGTCGACTACAACTCGCTTTATATCACTTCAATCAATTTAAATCTAACATACTTAAGATATAAATAAAATTATTATCTTTTTCAAATACCATATTTCGGAAAATATTAACAGTTGGCTAATTTGGCTAGAGTGAGATAGGTAGGGTGAACCTTTTCCAAGGGAGATTACTGGGTTTAAACACAACCTTTGATTATCATTTCTTACCTCTCGCCATTAATACTAGATCTTGTCTTTCAAACCCACCCACCCTTTCAATATATATTTAACATCATAAATCTCTTTAAAACCATTTGAAAATTCGTGGATTTATTCCCATTCAAATATATTTTAATATAATCTATTCTTTTATTTATTTTTACGATCCAGTATATTTTTAATTGGCTATAAGTGTTTCTTTTATTTATTTTTACGATCTAGTATATTTTTAATTGGTTATAACCTGTTCTTTTATTTATTTTTACGATCTAGAATATTTTTAATTGGCTATAAGTATAACCTGTTCTTTTATTTATTTTTATGATCCAGTATATTTTTAATTGGCCATAACCTGTACTTTTATTTATTTTTATGATCCAGTATATTTTTAATTGGTTATAACCTGTTACTTTTAATTATTTTTATGAATCATTATATTTTTAATTTGCTATAACTGTTCCTTTTATTTATTTTTATGATCTAATATATTCTTAATTGGCCATAACCTATTCTTTTATTTATCTTTATGATCCAGTATATTTTTAATTGGCCATAACCTATTCTTTTATTTATTTTTATGATCCAGTATATTCTTAATTGGCCATAACCTGTTCTTTTATATATTTTTATGATCCAGTATATTTTTAATTGACCATAATCTGTTCTTTTATTTATTTTTATGGTCCGGTATATTTTAAATTTGCTATAACTGTTTCTTTTATTTATTTTTACAATCCAGTATATTTCTAATTGGCTTTAACCTATTTTAATTATTTTAAATTTTAATTTAGTTCATTTTCTTTTTAAGCTGGGATGTAGTTAAACATTTTGTTATTTATTCATACAGAATCAGGAAGAGAATTCAGATTTTCTGACGCGAGAACCTGTGCTAGCAGTACTAATCATCATAATCCTGCTCGTTGTCATGGCACTGATTCTTTTCTGTATCGCCTGCTACTGCATAGCTGGCTCGTGAGTATTTCACGTCTTCATCAGTCAAAAAATACTGAAACATTTTAAACTGTGGTCAGCATTGTTACTGAAATAACAAACAATATTTAAAACCCTGCTAGCTGAAATATAGATAGTTTTAGAGTTTGGTGGATAGAAAGAAAGATGAAATATAGATAGTTTTACAGATGAGTGCATTGTTCCACATCACATAGAAATGGAGGTATAGTACTTCCCGATGCTCGAAATCACATAATAAGAAGGGCGGGAAATGTTATGAACACATAATGGCAATCTGCCACAAGAGGTATAAACACATACCGCTTTTTTACTGAGGAGGTATAACTTGTATAGTTTTAGCCGCATATTGAACATAATTGCGTCTGCCATCCCTGATCACATTAGTTATTATAACAATTATATCTCCATCATAAAAATTACATAGTGATCAAAACATATTTTAGTATTTTACTTTTATAACTCAAGTCTAAGTTATTTTAAGCTCTGTTCTGTCACTAATACCCTTTGAGTTTCCTCTCTTGAGGTATGAATGCCCCATGATTTGTGTACAAGGAGGTCTGAATACCCTCACTTTTTTAGAAAGCGCTGAAATGTAGATAGTTTTACAGTTTTCTTTACTTTTGTGCTGGGGGTCATTAAATAACCATATATAATCATATCTTTTTTTTTTTCATTTTAGCAAAAGGAAGAAGACAGAAAAAGCAACAGCAGGTTTGTTTTAATATAGATTTAGAAAAAATCAATTCAGACTCAAAGGGAAATGTGTTTTTATTTCTTATATTCTTTTAAATCCTAGAATACTAAGGAATCCATGGCAAAATTATATTACATTTTCTCAATACATTGTTTAATCAGTAGCAAATTGGAATTGTTTATAAAAATAACTAATATAAGCATTGATATACTAATTATGGACTACTGGATGGAATAGGAAATAGCCTAATGGATTCACTGAGGGGATAGGGGGTTGATCTTAAATGATACAATAGTATTATGTTAACTGTATGGGGACATATGATAATTCTATCAGTATTATGTGTATCCAGTTTATGGAAAAACTATAATCATTTTTCATTATTTATGTGAGCCTCAGTGGTCCAGTGGTAGGACATCGGACTCTCAAGCTGAAGACAGTGGTTCAAAACCCATTGGAGGCTGGCTCACACTTGACTACATGTCAAAATTACCAAAATGTTTGACATCCAATAACCAGTAATTGAATTCAGTGTGCTCTAGTGGTGTCATTAAAGAAAACAAAAATCACTTTTCATTATTGATTAGAATGTTGCTTTCTATAGATGATAAATTGTCATACCAGTCTGCATATTTTTTTTGTATATGAATTTTTTGTATCACTTTTCAATTATTATTTTTCAGCACAAAGGACTTATGTATATCAAGAGGTAAGAATGAAATACTTCTTTTAAAAAGGTTTTATTAACTTAGTGTATATTAAATTTAAAGGTATAGATGTGTATAAAACAAATTGTAAACCACAGACACAGAGAATAAAGTGCATTAAAAATTTAAACAAACACAAAATGATAGGTCTTCACAAATTATAAACTTCAGATATATTACAAGTTTTTATGTGTAACTTGTATTACTTTGTTCTTGTATTTATCATAATATAGTTTATAAGCGGTATAACGTTGTAAACCATGCAATTTTCCAATACTTAGCTTCAACAGATAGGTTGAATTATGTTGCTTAATGTGGTCATGTTCATGATTTTGTATTATGGTAAAGATTAAGCATTTTCGATTTAATAAAACGTTTAAATAAAATTTGATGCAAGTTTTTAATTCATTGAATGTTAAACTCCATTTATAAATAATAATATGTTGTACTTATATTTATTACTACAATATTTATTTGTAAGTAGTATTAGGTTATAGTTGCATTTATTAATATAATGTTTTATTGATAAGTAGTATCATGTTGTACTTGGGTTTGTTACTACAGTGTTTTATTGATAAGTAGTATCATGTTGTATTTGGGTTTGTTACTACAGTGTTTTATTGATAAGTAGTATCATGTTGTACTTGGGTTTGTTACTACAGCGTTTTATTGATAAGCAGTAATATGTTGTATTTGGGTTTGTTACTACAGTGTTTTATTGAGAAATAAGTAGTATTATGTTGTACTTGGGTTTGTTACTACAATGTTTTATTGATAAGTAGTATTATGTTGTACTTATTACTACAATGTTTTATTTATAAGCTGTATTATGTTGTATTTAGTACTACAATGTTTTATTTATAAACAGTATTACATTTTCCTTTTTTTTCAGCCTGTTGTTGAAGAAGCAAAAGTAGCAGTAGAACATGAACGTCAACCAGAGCCAGAGCCAGTGCCAGTGTACGACAACCGTGCTTTTGTTCCAGATGACGAATACGCTGTCGTTCAGAAGAAAAAGCCAGTACTAGAACATGAACCTGTGATGTTCGAACCAGTTGAATCATCACCACCTGATCTTGATCAGGGCCCAGTCCCTGTAATTGAAACCTACCCAGTTGAAGAGCCAGAACCGACAACATTTTCACCTCAAGAACCTGATGAAATCGAAGTTGAAATCAAGGATGATGATGTCCCTGAGATTGATGAGGGTCCAGTTCCCGTAATCGAAACCTATCCAGTCGAGGATGAGCCACAGATTGTTGTTCAGGGCGAACCAGAGGAACACCTGCCACCACCCCAAGAGTTTATAATCCAAGAACCCGAGGAAATAGAAGTCGAAATCAAAGATGACACTCCAGTATCAACCCCAGTGGATACTCCAAAATCAACCCCTCGCCACAGTCCACCTCCAAGTCCCAAGCAATAAGAAGAAATCAACAAACAAATATTTTGGGGGGGATTTCAAGACTTAATTCACAAAGAGAGTGCAGATTAATTTGTTCATGTCACTGGTCTTGTGACTTCTAACTTGGTTTACTAAAAATATTCAGTTTTTATTTTAGTATAGACTTAATATCTGAAAGAAAAATGAAAATGTTATGGAAATTATTTTAAGTTAAAAAAACAACCATTATGGTGCCTATAGATAAGATTCCACCAGCCTCTTTAATTTAAAGATGTGTCAGTACATAAAAGGGCAATGCTTGAACCTATATTTATTTTTATTTTCTTGACTTTTATATTGTTTTGATTAATAAAAAAGTATATTAAAAAAAATGATAAAACCATTTAAATCAACTAAAAAGGTTTAGTCTTATAGTAAGTGATCTTTTGATGTAATTTTTTTTTTTTTTATATTCTCACAAAATATTTTAACTTTCTTAAGGCTCGAGAAAAGATCTAACTGGTCAGGTTTGTGAGCCTCTGTGGTCCAGTGGTAGAACATCAAACTCTCAAGGTGAAGACAGTGGTTCAAAACCCATTGAAGGCTGGCACACACTTGACTACATGTCAAAACTACTGAATGTTTGACATCCAATAGCCAATGATTAATAAATCAGTGCAATTTAGTGATGTCATTAAACAGAACAAACTAAATATTTGACACTTGATGAAAGATCCAACTGTAAATTGGTTGTGCATTATTGTAGATGTTGCTAGAATTTTATTAAATGTTTACTCTTAAGTTTGTATTGTCACCAATGGCTTGATAAAGCTTGTTAAACTATTTAGTTTGAGTTTGTAAAGTTATCCATTGTTTACGAAGTGTCAGGTAAGTTATCAGTAGAATCAATCTGCCCAAGTCAATTTTTTTTTAATTTGTGAATGCAATAACTTGAATTACCAGGAGTAGATACAAAAATATTGGAAGGGAGGCTTCAAAAATATTTTAAATATTTTTAACACTAGAGTTAAAGTTACATACGACCAAACAGGCCCATAGGAACGAATTTGGTAGGGGGTTGGGGGCACTGATATATCGGGTACAAATTCAATATCATATTTTGGTTACAATTATAAGACAAAAAAAAAGGCTGGCAAGTTCTTCCCCCACCCCCGCCACCACCACGGGCCTGCCAAATTATGATGAGGAAAAATAAAAACTGCTGACTGAAGGGGGAGATAACTCTCTAATCTCCCTTGTATCTGCTTTTTATTATCAAATACTAGTTATTTCTTTACCCACAGATGACATTGTACTTGACATGAAAGCCAGATTTTAGCATTAGTTGTGATATTGTCTGGTTCTTAAAGTACTGCACAGAAAGTACTTTATTTTATTTTTTTAAACTACTTCCCAGATTTGTTTTCTGGCAAACCTCAATATTTTTAGTACCAAACACATTTCACAAAGGTAACAAGAATTGAACAATTGATATACTAGTACGGTATCTTTCTTTTTCATACCTTGGTACCATGTTATGTACATTGATTATTTTTAGTTTACGCATCACTAACTATTATTTAAAAGTTGTATTTCTAATGTTAGAAGCAAAAATGTAGTTTTATATTGAACAATCCATTTTATTGTAAAGAGAATTTATCTTGCTTTGTTATTTGGTATATATCTAATATAGAATTGTTACAAGAGATGTACTTTCAAACTGGACTATAATGACCACTCCAGAAACCTACACTAGATTGTCATAGCACAAATGGTTTATATATATACAGTTTGGTATTTAGAACTCTGAACAATACATAAAATTTGAATTATGTTGGATGTAATGTCACTAATAAAAATATAATTATTCTGTATTAATAATTTGTTTACAGAATGGTAATTATTATACAAAGGTGGTCTTTGTAGACAGTTTGGTCTGGATTAAGTAGGTATTAATGTTGCTCACTGTTTATATATATATATCTATATATATTTGTATATAGTGTCATAGATTGGTAGAAAAATATTTTATAGATTCATTTTACGTACATCAGTACGATACATTTTATACTATAAAATTAATAAACAATTTTTTTGTAAAATAATGTCTTATTTTGCTTTATTAAAAATAGAAGAAGAAAAAATGGCAACATCATGAAATATTCTTAACAGTGGTTGCCAGTTAGAAACAGTGATGATAACAAGTGTGTAAAACAATTGCGTTTACCCTGCCTCGCTGATGGCACTCAACTACGAATATGACTAGAAGTGGGAAATAGCTCAAACAGTAGCATGTCCGGCTGTGAACCGGTTGGTCATCTGATCGATCCTTCTCAGTGGACCCATTTGCATTTTGGGTTATTTTCTGTTCCAACCAGTATTCCACAACTTGTTCATTGAAGGTCATGGTATGTGCTGTCCTGTCTTTGGGAAGGTGCATATAAAAGAACCTTTGCTGCTTATCAGAAAAGAGTAGCCTATGTGGCTGTAGTGGGTTTCCTCTAAATCAGAATGTCAGAATGACCATAATAATAGTCCATATGATTGACATCCAATAGGTGATGATAAGATAAAAATCAATGTAATCTAGAGGCATTGTTAAATAATACAAACTTTGGTTATTGTATGATGCACATACCACAATGTTTTTATTAATCAGGTTTGGTAAGGGGTCATCCATTTTTTTTTCATCATTTTCACGAGCGTACAAAATGTACTTTGAGGGGGAGGGGTTAAAGGAATGTACGCTTTTCGAAATAATAAAACTATGATAATGCTATTTCGGAATCATAATTTTTTTTCCTTTTCAGTTTATTTGCTTTTTGGTGGGAGGGAGGGGCTCAGGAAAAAAAAAAGAGTATGTTTTGTACGCTCATGAAAATGATGAAAAAAATGGATGATCCCTAAGAAGGGTCCAATAGAAGATCCACTGTTCTCCAAGTGCGTGCTACAATTGGTGAAGAAATCAGCTGGGTTGCAGAGAATACCTGTAGATGAAAATGAGAAACGGTTTAACAATCAGGCGTGCATCCACGTCGTTTTCACAAACAAACAAAAAAACGACAGACAAAGAGATAGGCAGAGAGAGAGGGGGTGTTATTAATTAAAGATGATCCTGAGTGTCATTGAAATATGCTATATTTGCGGAGCCCCCGGACCCCTCGCCCTAATTTTGTGCTTTCACTTCAAGTTAGGTATAACTTGATCATCCTTAAAGATCTTTGGCGGTCATAAAACCTACTGTAATACTTAACAACCGGTTGTAATGTTTGCCCAATTAATTCACCATTATCATATAACCATTTCCTATAGCTAATATATCTTACAATTTTGGCAGTATTAAATTCTTATTAGTGATCCCATACTTTTTTTGAAGAGTATATAAATCTTTCAAATACAGTTAGTGGTTATTGTTTTACCTGTTCGTAGAATAATGATGAAGCTGAAGGAGAAACAAATTGCGCTTTGAGACAAAAAAATGTTTAAAAAATAATAGAAAAACAAAGACATGTGTATAAATATTTCAAATACATTTCGATTTTAGTTTTGCCTGTTAGTAGAATAATGCAATTGCGAAAGAAATGAAATAGCAACGAAACTGCGAAATAAATTAATTGGGCTTCAAGACAAATACATGTTACAAAAATAATAGAAAACGATTTATGTATAAATATTTCAAATACATTTCGCGTTTATTTTTACCTGTTATTAGAGTAACAATGCAACTCTGAAAGAAATGGATTACGCTTTGGGACAAATAAGAGTACATTTCTGCTAAAACTGATAATCAGAAACCTTCAGTTTGAAGGGAAATAGAAAAAAAACGAAAGAAGAAGAAATAAAAAAGAAATTAAATTTAAAAAGCAGCGACAACAAACCCTTCGTTTGAAAGAAAAACGAAAAAAAAAAAATACAGAAATTAAAAAAAAATAAAAATAAAAATAACGAAAAAAACACGAAAAAAACAACAACCGAAAATAAAAACAAAACCCACACACAGAGCGTATAGAGTTATAAATAAATATCTCAAATACATTTCATGTTTATTTTAACCTGTTAATAGACTAACAATGAAATTGTGAGAGAAATGAATTGCGTTTTTGAGACAGATGAAATATGTTCTGCGTCTGCGGAACACGGCACATGTTGTTCTATGCACAATGTTCGAGCGTGATGTATTACCGTGTCTGCCCTAACCGCAAAAGAAAAACTCAATGAAGTATTTTCTGTTCTGTATGGTTAATACATCTGTTGGGGTTATGTTAAACATAATAACTCATGTTACGTAAGTACAACAATTATTTAAGTACACCTCAATACTTTGTTTATTAAATCCCCACCCCCGATAGCCAATGTTAACTTTTGTGTTGGTGGAGGGGGGGGGAGAAGGGTCGTTAAATAAATAAATACAATTGTGTATTAACCGGTTGTTTAGTGGTTAAACTAATAGACCCAAGGGTGGTAGATACTGGGATCAAATCTCAGTCGCTACAGGCTCCAACCCGGCCTCGGTTATCGGACTCGCGGATCGTATGTACTGGGATCAAATCTCAGTCAAGGCATGGGGTTTTTAATATCGGTACTGGCGCTCCTATTCAGAATGAGTCCTCCACAAATGGCCTCCGTGGCGCAGTGGTTAAGCTATCGGACTCGAGGCTGGTAGGTACTGAGATCAAATCTCAGTCGAGGC
>JAULBS010027874.1:0-10432 GCA_032355785.1 Symmetromphalus regularis
TGTCCCCCCCCCCCCCCCCCCCGCATCCCCTCCGAAGTCGTTTCTACGGGCCTGAATGTTGATATTACAAGTAACAAATAGTCTACATTTTACAATTACGATAGTTTCATTATTATTTTATTATCCTAAATATGCACTATCTCACAGACAGTATAGCACAAACCACGACCTTTGATAACCCAGCTTTGGACCACTGGTCGGTGTATAAGTGGTGTATGCCTATTCACTGAGCCTTGCGGAGTACTCACTCTGCGTTTGAGCTGATACTGACATTATAAATGCCATGCCTCGACTGAGATTTCGTCCCAGTACCTACTAGCCGGGTCGGATAACGTAACCATTGCACCATCGAACTTTATATTCCTAGACACTTATTCCATCTATACATATTCGTAGTAGACCTCAGTATAGGGCCGGATTTATTATAAAGGTATTGCCCCGGGCTCCCCTGCCAGAGCGGCTCCTCAGACAAAGGACTATCTTTATTAAAAAAATGTAATAATTATAAAATTAGTTCTGTTTATTCATTTTTGTTCATTTTATTATTTGTCAAGTAATATATTCTCTATGTTGAGGGGCTCCGAACCTGAAGTGCTTCGGGGCCCACAAGGTCTAAATCCGGCTCTGTCTCAGTATACTGTTATTAAATGTCACGTTATTTGTTTCTATATACATTTTGTTTTCTCTCTCCAGGCCGCCGCACTGACTGGTTTATTAAGTCGCTACATCTGGGTGTGGCCATCTTGGAACACAGACAGCGCAGAAGGACAAAGCGATAAAGATTACATCTCTATGCACATTCGTTACGGCAGCATGTACCGTCAAGATACACAGACAGGACGGTTCATATTGGAGCTTTGTTGCTGTGCCACGTCAAAAGAGTTCAATCTGGAAAACTACTGCTTCATGAACAATGCCTCAGACTTTGAAGACATGAACGGAATACCAATAAAAGAATCTCAATGTAATATTAAATATGCAGGTCTGATCGAGGTAGTCAGTGAGATGAAGGCAATAGCTTTGATTAAGACAGGTACCTGGATAACGGAGAAGGACAGAGTTCTGCTGGATGTGGATGAGGATTTTTATGGAGTTGAAGCAGCCATTATGCCGCTGTTTGATGCAGGGTTAGACAAAGATTATGTGAATGCAATATCAGATTTAGTTTCACAGTTTGTGTGCGCTTCTAATACACATCATGAGAGACAGATCGATTCGTTTTTGAACTACCTAATACAAACCATAATTGATTTTAAGATCGTCTGCTTTATGAATGGAACTTCTGATAACGGTATATGTAATAATGGTCGCAAATTAGGTTCATCGGTGATAAAACTGATGCCAGTCTTCATGGAGGACCTGCGAACAAGAGATCTAGAACAGTATCTATGTGACAGTGACAAAAGCAAATATGCTTTGAAGATGTTAATTCTGAAATTCTGCCAGAGGGAAATAGATCAGTTGAAAGCTTTTATAGAAGTTGGATTCTGCTTAAACCAATCCCCTAAAACCATGGGATTTGAAAAGAGATATAGTATGCGAGTATGCCATGGTTATAACACACCAAATGATTCCATGGTGATGTTTTATGTTCCTACTCTGATGGAAATAGATCAGAGAACAGACAATCTAAAGGATATACTCAAACAAAAGCAATTCGCTCCAGGTGCCGTCACCATATGCAGATCAACAAGGGATGGTTACACACCAAAGAAATATTTTTCCAAAATTGAGTCAGACATTAAACATGTTCTTATGGAAGCATTCCCTAGAATACTTGAAGATTCGTTTTACTATGACGAGGATCTATTAGGAGGACCTTTAGGATGGTATGGGAGACATTAATTTTAGCAGCCGTAATTCATACATTATATATTAGCCATTTTGTTTATAAATTATTCTAATCAGTACAACATTATCTAATGTACATACGGTTATAGGATCGAATCCACTTGGTAGACTGTTAGATTATTATTATTATTTTCTGTTCCAACCTGTACTGCAAAACTGGTAAGACGGCGAGTTTTTGTTTTGATTCTCTTATCTTGTGTATGAATGTTGATTTATATAATAAAGGATTTCTGTATATATAATAAATTATACTATAGTCTGTTTACTACTTGGAACATGGATATTGACGAATAAAAAAACAAAATATATAACTTACCTCATTAATGTTGATATATTTCGAAAAAAAAAATATCTTGTTTTTTGTCTAGATTGCTGTGTCCATTGATTCCGCATTGTTTGAATGCTAGTCAAAAGTACAGTTTCTGAAATTATTAGCGGGCTTATTTTGAGCGCCATGTTTGATTTTCTGCAGACGTCAGACAAATCCATGTAGAAATGGGGGTGTTAGGTAATTATTTGTATAATGTATTTTTATGATACGAGGTTATTATTTTATAAATATATTTATCATAATTTAATATCAATGTCATATTTGCATATATTTATTTATTAAAGCAAAAACTATGAACGAAATACGAATATTACCGGAAATGACCGACATGTTCCGAATGTTAAAATGGATAGAATTATCCCACATTGTAATGATCTTGTCTGCCATGTTGTGTTACCGTTGTGCAATATTGTCGATTTTAATATACGATTGAATGGGTGATATTTTAAATTATTACTTAACAAAGTAATGAAAACAATTGGAACATAGGACGTTTTTGCTATTTCCAAAACTCTTGATCCTTTTCGCCTAGGTTCACGCAAACTAAATCCATGTATATGATGAACATATATGATGAACAAAAGTTTATAGGATCGACTCTATTTAGCAGATCGTTGTGGGTTTTTTCTGTTTTAGCCAGTGTTCCACCATCTTTTGTTACACATGATGTATATACTGTATATAAAATAATGCAACATTGTTGTAAATAAGAAAATTCATGAAATAAATATTCTTCAATTGTTTTTAGTTTGGCTTTGATTCTAACCACGTTTATTTTTGTTGTTATAGATTTTGCGGCTATTAGGTGTCAGACATAGTATTTTGCGACTCATAGTCTATAGAAGAAACCCGCTACCACCACATAGGTTACTCTTTCCAATTAACTATAAGATATCTTTTATATGCGCTTTCCCATAGACAGGACAGCGGATATTATCGCCTTTGATAAACCGGTTGTGAACTACTAATCAGCATGGGCGTAAATCCCGGTGGAATGGGAGGGAGACGCCTATATAATTAATCCCCCCTCAGTTTTTGCTTCGAAAAACTGAAATTAAAATGCCTAATTAATAATCTTTACCAATATTTCTCTTTATTGTATCAATGTAACATTTACCCTTGTTGTCTTAGCCCAAATATAGTCAAACTGAAGTACACAAGGGATCTATAATGGCGCCAAAAAAAGGGAGGGGGGGGGACGGGAAGACAGTGGGATGATCTGCCCCCATTTTGTGGACAGTGGGATGGTCCGTCCCCTAATTTGTGGACAGGGGGAATGTTTCGTCCCCCCCACTTCCAGAAACGGATTTTCGCCCTTGCTAATCAGTGCAAATGGTGTACACCTTCCCATTGAGCCTCGCAGAGCATTCACTCTTAATGTATCTAGATTAAAAATCCCATTCCTCGACTGAGATCTGATCCCTGAACATACCATCAGTGAGACCTACATTTAACCACTGCGCTACCGAGACTGTTCTTAATGTCTCTGATGCGGGGTGTTCATTAAGCTATTATTGTCATTTCTAAACTGAAAAGGTAGTTTTTCATTTTCACAAGTGTGTTGGGATGGGTTTTTTTTTGGGGGGGGGGGGGGGGTTGACAGCTGGGAGGGCGAGCGACGCAACATTTCTCCTTGCCTCCATAAGTTACGACTGATGGAGCAGACTTTTTAGTGGTGAGCTGGTAACAGCTTGTTTAACAATCGGCAGTTTGGGCTATTTTCCGTTCCAACAATTGGTCAACAACTGGTTTATCAAAGGCCGTGGTATCTGCTGCCCTGTCTGTGGTGCGGTCCACATAAAAGATCCCTTGCTGCTTATCGGAAGATGTAGCCTGTGTGGCGGCAACGGGTTTCCTCTAAAGACATATTTCAGAATGACCATAATATGAGTGACGTCCAATAGCCGATGATCAGATAAAAATCAATGTGCTTTAGAGACGCCATCAAATAAAACGAACTTTACTTTGATTAATTGCCGATGACTTGAACCAAGGGTGCAAATTTACCTCTTTCGATGAGAGAAAACATCCTCACAGGACGAGGATATTGTGTTTAAAACGTTAAAAACTAATAACATACACGTATAAAAGTACTTTTCAATTTATTAGCATAAACATGTGCAGTGTACATTCTGGGCCGGACAGAGAATAATGTATAAAAATGTTCATCTCCATCTTTTCACGCAATCGTATGAATCTCCAAACTGACTGGTCTATTCAAATGTCCTTGCTTGGATATGTTTCCCGTCACCCGTGAGGGCCTAATCTATATAAAGATTGGAGGCCCCTTATTAAAAACTATAGTAAACTCAAAAGCCACATAAAAGTTTACAAGAAAAAACCTGAAATTTTGTAAGGACCCTGCAGATTGTGAGGCCCTAGCTGGAACTTGTTTAGCTTATGTCTAAATCTGATACTGTCTATAACAGTGTCAAAATATTATACCCTTTGTTCGGAAGCCTCTTAGATTTTGAGGCTCTAGTCTTCAGCCTGCCAAGCTTATATAGGACCTGCGGGAGTGCGTCGATCGTTGGATCGATCCTTTTCAGTGGACCCATTTGCAGTTTGGGCTATTTTTCGTTCCAACCAGTGGTACACAACTGGTTTGTCAAAGGCCGTGGTATGTGCTGTCTTGTCTGTGGGGCGGTGCAAATAAAAGATCCCTTGCTGCTTATCGGAAGGAGTAGATTACGTGACGGCAGCGGGTTTCCTCTAAAGACATATGTCAGAATGACCATATATGTGACGTCCAATAGCGGATGATCAGATAACAATGAATGTGTTCTAGAGGCCTGCGGGAGTGCATTTGAAAGAGGGGCGGGGGTACACTGAACAGAAGGTGACCGAAGCAGTAGCGGACCCAAAGGGGGAAACAGGGGTCCAGATCCTTGGTACAGACTACGGAGATTAAGAGTTTGGGGTGACGAATAGGAAAACGTCAAAAATTGTGAATGCGCCAAGTAGCACCGATTAGGCAGGACACGCCCATATTTTGCAAATACTTGGAGCCATATTTATTTTGGCAGAGCTTCATGTGTGCAAGCTATCACGACTTTACATATGTCCCTTTCAGGGTAAGACGATAACATTTTTTATTCTTGAGATAAAACGATTAAAGTTTTGTTCTTAAGATTACAAAGAGAGAAAAAAAACAGGTTGAAAAGATGTTATTGCTTTGCGTTTAGCTCCAGGTCATATGTTAATATATAATGTGTGAATTACGACTGCTAAAATCAATGTCTTCTATACCATCCTAAAGGTCCTCCTAATAGATCCATGTCATAGTAAAACGAATCTTCCAGTATTCTAGGGAATGCTTCCATGAGTACATGTTTAATATCTGACTCAATTTTAGAAAAATATTTCTTTGGTGTGTAACCATCCCTTGTTGATCTGCATATGGTGACGGCACCTGGGGCGAATTGTTTTTGTTTGAGTATATCCTTTAGATTGTCTGTTCTCTCTTCTATTTCCTGAAGAGTAGGAACATGAAACAATACCATGGAATCATTCGGTGTGTTCATACCATAGCAGATTCGCATACCCCTCGTTTTCTGAAAGTCCATCGTTTTCGGGGATTCTTGTAAACATATTCCAACTTCTGCAAATGCTTTTAACTGATCTACATTCATTTTAGATAATTCCAAAATTAGTTTTCTCAGAGCATACTTGCTGTTGAAATTATTGCATAGGTAATGTTCAAGATTTCTATTTCGTAGGTTCTCCGTGAATGCTGGCATCAGTGTCATCACAGAGGTGGCCATTGTTCTAGAATTGCTACAAATCCTTTCATTATCTGCCCAATTCATTGAGCAGACCATCTTGAAATCAATTATGGTCTGTATGAGATCGTTGAAAAATGAATCCGTCTGTCTCTCTTGGTGGGTATTGGAGGCACATACCAATTGTTCCACCCACATTGATATGGTATCTACTGAATCCAAATCTAGCCCTGCATCAAATAACGGCACGATGGATGCCTCAACTCCATAGAAATCCTCATCCACATCTAACAGTACTCTGTCCTTCTCCGTTATCCAGGTACCTGTCTTAATCAAATTTATAGCCTTCATCTCGTTGACGATTTCCACCAGACCTGAGTACCTCATATGACATTCAGATTCTTGTATCGGTATTCCATTGCTATCTGCATTCTCTGAAACATTGTTCATAGCGCAGTAGTTCTCAAAATTTAATTCTTTCGACGAAATACATGCACACAGTTCCATAACGAGATTTTCTGTACCGGCTTCCTTTCGATACATACTGCCGTAACGAATATGAAAGGAAACATATTTATCATCGGATAAGTCGTCCATCACTTCACTATTCCAGTTTGGCCAAACCCAGATGTATCTGTTTATCAATCCAGTGAGGGCGGCGGCCTTAGGAGAAAAATAAATGATTTAGTTTTTATATTAACACTACAGAACACTGGTTAATAGTCCTGGTCAAATATTCATAGCCAAAGTCTTTTTTAATTTTATTATTATTATCATTTTTAATCATCATCATCAACATCATCAGCAGCAGCAGTAGCATTATCAGTATTATTATTATTATTATTATCATTATTATTATTTTAGTGCTAAGTTTACTTTTAATTCCTATTCAACTCTTATTTTCTTTACACACGCATGAAAACGAACCAAATCTACAAAATATTTTTAAAAGTTCCTCCAAAATGACCTCTGTATAGTTTTAACTTTAAACAATTTCCTATTATATATGTTTCAGGCAATATGTTAATCATATACAGAGATAACTCAGATGACAATAGGAGAGCGTGATGTAGCTCAAACGGTAGAGTGTCCGCCTGTGAAGCTGTTGGTCGTTGGATCGATCCTTCTCAGTGGACCCATTTGCAGATTGGGCTATTTTCCATTCCAACCAGTGGTCCACAACTGGTTCACCAAAGGTCGTGGGACAGTGCATAAAACGACACCTTGCTGCTTATCAGAAAGAGTACCCTATGTGGCGCTAGCGGGTTTCCTCTAAATAAATTTGTCAGATTGACCATATGATTGACGTCCAATAGCCGAAGATAAGATAAAAATCAATGTGCTCTGGAGGCGTCGTTAAATAAAACAAATTTTACTTTTTATTTTCCTATGACAATACGTGTAATTGTGTATTCAAAGTGTCTACATACATGTACTGTTTACCAATTTACACAGTCAAATAAATGTGAGTAATATTATATATTTATGTGTACGTGGCAGCCATTTTGAAACAAATGTATGAAAAGATATTAAAATTACACCAATCGAATAACTAATAATACACACACAATGTCGAAAACGAATATTATTACTATAGGCTGGTGGCCATTTTGAAAAAAAGGCCACCATCTTAGAATTTCTAACTCAACGATTAGATTCATGTTTGTATACTTTGTAGTTTCTTCATGAAATTCAACAGTTACTTAATAGTTAATATTAATATATTTTTATTAATCCAGTGAGGGCGGCGGCCTTATGAGAAAAATAAATGAATGTCGAAAACGAATATTATTACAATAATCTGGTGGCCATTTTGAAAATAGGCCACCATCCTAGAATTTCAAACTCAACGATTCGATTTGAAGAATGACTCAATGAAGCCATCCACGTCAAAATTCATGTTTGTATACTTTGTAGTTTCTTCATGATATTCAACAGTTCCTTAATAATTAATATTAATATATTCTTATTAATACAAAAAAAGTATTAAAAAAATTCACACTCTTCTAAATTAAAGTTTCTTTTATTTATCGACGCCTCTAGTGCACATTGATTTTCATCTTATCATCGGCTATTGGACGTAAATCACATGGTTATTCAAACATATTTATTTAGATGAATCCTGCTGTCGCCACATAGGCTACTCTTTCCGATAAACAGCTAGGGGTCCTTTATATGCACCATACCACAGACAGAACAGAACATACCACGGCGTTTGATTAACCAGTTGTGGATAACTGGATGGAACGGAAAATAGCCCAAACTGCAAGTGGTTCTACTGAAAAGGATCGATCCGACGACCGACCGCTTCACAGGTGGACACGCTACCGTCTGAGCTACATCCCACTCTAAACACTTCTAAAATATATTCCACACAGTGGATTTTGGATATGTTGTTCTGGGAGCAAGTAAATTTCTAATGATATTAAAATCTAGGTTCAGCCCTTTAACAACTAGCCTATTAAAATATACATACGACAATAAAGACGTCATTTCGCTGCATCATGTTGGTAAGGTCACGGTCGTTAACCGGAAACCGGAAGAGTGGTCCGCGCCTCCAGTGTGGAGAAGTCCCACCATCAGAATGTCCATCAATATGAAGCTGAAAATTAGTAATTTTTATAGAAAATTTGTTTTTTTTAAATTGTTTTATTAAATAATATATATAAATGAATGTATGGATGGTGGGATGAATGGATGGATGGATGGATGGATGGATGGATGGATGGATGGATGGATGGATGAACGGAAGGACGGACGGATGGATGTTAATGGATGGGTCGGTTTTAGATTGATGGATGGAAAGAAGGATGGAAGGATTGATGGATGGATGGAAGCATGCTTGCATGCGTGCCTGCGTACATGGATGGTTGAGTGAATGAATGAATGAATTAATTAATATTTCAAATTTTCATTTAACTACAAAACATTAATTTACAATGAATTCTGATTCCTTCTAAACTATATCTAATTCACGATATACAACACATACCCTTTCCTCAACCATTACGTCATGTGTATGCCACAACACGTGCTTCATAACTTCCTACATCTGCTAAACACCGCATTAAATAATTAACCTTCATCTTAATTAACAATTACCACATACCAGGACGTTTCCATTCTTGGGAATATAGCCTTGGTTAGCAGCGGCGTACCAGTACTTTATGACTAAAATTAAAAACAGAGAGCAGTATTTATAATTGGCATGTGCATCTAATGTCATTAATATGGTAAATAACACGTGTTTATATTTCTTCAGAGTTGTTTAATTGGTGCAGACAAGGCCGAAAATCGCTACCTGAAAGTGGGGGGGAGGCGGAACATCCCCCCTGTCAAAACGTGGGGGCGAAACATCCCCTTGTCCAAAAATAGGGGCATGTGATTCTTCCCTCAGGTTGACCCAATTATAGATCCCTGTGTATAATAGACCACATGTTTACGTGTTACATTGATACTATAAATACTGGAAAAGATTATTATTTAGGCATTTTAATTTCAATTTTTCGAATGAAAAAGTGAGGGGATAATTATATAGGCGTCCCACCCATATCCAAACAGTGGGGGACATGTCCGCTCAGGATTTACGCCCATGTGCGCAGACAACACTACGTATAATTTGTGTAACTATTGTCTTATTCATCAGAATAGGCTCTACAAATGTAGCTAATTTTACATTTAATATGTAACACTAGTTGTAAAACATATAAAAGGATATTTAAATTATTCAGATATTGACACATTTACATATTAAAACAAAACTAAAGCTCATACAATTTAATATGTATAATAGGTAATCTAAAATGCTCTAAGTATTGTTATTTCTGTTATAAACGAATCCTTATATACTGAACAGCAACAGAAACGCAAATTTAATTTCCAATGTTTGATTGAATAAAAGTTATCCATATTTTTTCGTCTAATTTGATTAAACAAGATCTGAACAAATATTTGCGTTTCTTTTGCTCTTCAGTATAATATTTTTCAATACATTTTGTTTCTGCAAAAATAATAAAATTTATTTTTTAAATATAAAGATTATATTATTTGCTTTAAGCGATTACTATACTTTGACTAAAAGCCACGGCAGGTAATATTTGTCTAAAAGATGGATTTTGTGTTAGCTTTATCAAATATTTTAGTAAAACAAATAGATTTTTTTGTTATATATAAACTAATTCCTCCTGGGTGATTTTGATTAACGTTTCCTAAAACCTATAGTTCCAAAGTATTATTATCTAAACATCAGGAAGATAATGACTTGTCCCATAGGTATGTTGCCCACAACTCGACGATAATTGCCATGCCCAAACAACCGTGGGCTAAAAAAAAAAAAAATGAAAAAAAAAAAAAAAGTCTCTCGCCGTTAAAATTGCTGATTTGTCATCCATTATAGATCACTACCATCTCTCTTTCTTTCGCTTTCTGTCTCTCCCTCCCTCCCTTTCTCTCTCCCTTTCTCTCTCTCTCTCTCTCTCTCTCTCTCTCTCTCTCTCTCTCTCTCTCTCTCTCTCTCTCTCTCTCTCTC
>JAULBS010027885.1:0-10431 GCA_032355785.1 Symmetromphalus regularis
TGTGTGTGTGTGTGTGTGTGTGTGTGTGTGTGTGTGTGTGTGTGTGTGTGTGTGTGTGTGTATGTGTGTGTGTGTTTACTAGTACAATATTATATGATGATGAATGACAGTATAATAGTGTAATCTATGAAAAATAAGTTCTCATCTCAAAATTACAATCCGCCGTCCACATCATATGACAGTTTGGGCTATTTTTCGTTTCAGCTAGGGTCCACAACTGGTTTATCAAATGCCATGGTGTGTGCTATCCTGTCTGTTGGTCGGTGCATATAAAAAACACATTCTGCTTATCGGAAAGCGTAGCCCATGTGGCGGCAGCGGTTTTCCTCTTTTACCATTTACCAAGTGGAAGAACATGAAAATTAACCATCCACCCATTTCTATTTACTCATCACTTTTGGACTCCCCCTTTTCAGAAATCCACATTTGGACTCCTCCCTTTCAGAAATCCTGCATCCGCGTCTGGGGGAGAGGAGGGGTATGTGTGGCTGCTCCCTTTTCTGAATTTGCTAGTAAATGATTCACAATTAATAAGGAACATATTTATGAGAATTATTGAGGGGGCTGCAACCCCTAGCCCCACCCCCCACCCCCGGCACTAACGTCCCTGGGAGGGGTTGAGGCGGAAATCTTTACTTCATGCGAAAAAAACTAATAAATAAAACAATAAATGAATATAATAATAAAAAATAACTTTAAAAATTATAATAATAATAATTTTAGTTAGTATAATTAATTCTTTTTATTTGTATATTTTAATTTTTGTATGGGTATTATTATTTTGTTTGTTTTTATTTGTTTATTTTCTGACTTTTCTGATAGTGATATGATTTGCTGCGAGACCAGGTTTTGTAGACTCGCAGAAGTATTGATGCTGTCTGCAAAAAATGTTGACCTCGTTCAGCGATATCATATTTATTTGTGGTATGTCTGAGTAAGAACCATACTCAGGATTGCATTATCTGGCAAGCAGTTACTGCTTACACTACCATGAGTGATTCTAGAAGGAAAAGGCATGGTCCAGGCCCCAAAACTAGGTCTGATAACGCGGAGAACTCGTGCCGAATTCAAGTGAATTGTGCAAATCGAGGGAAAGGTAGCCATTCCTGTGTAAGTTTGGAGTAAAAATATTGACGTAGAAAGTCATTGTAAGCAGTTTGTTTTAGATTTACAGTGTTACTATGACACCTGTTAAAAATTAGTGGTTACCTGAGTAAGTGTTGACTGCATCGTTTCGTTTATATTTTGAATCTTCATCAGG
Source organism: Symmetromphalus regularis (assembly GCA_032355785.1). Lineage (NCBI taxonomy): Eukaryota > Metazoa > Mollusca > Gastropoda > Neomphalida > Neomphalidae > Symmetromphalus > Symmetromphalus regularis. The sequence goes on from JAULBS010027885.1 coordinate 1,262, forward strand.
CTTGTACTGTGTGCAGGCATAGGCATGTTTAGGGAACCTTGGTAACAAAACTCTTTTCAGAGGTTTATTGACAAATTAATTAGTATGACAAATCAATTTATTAAGACATTAAAGTGGTAAATGAGTTTCTGCCTCATTATTATTGATTTTATTTTAAATCAAATTAAATAATGTCAAGAGACAAAGCTTAAAATTATTACTATTAGGGAAACATATTAGATTTTCTGTCAGGTTATGAATATAATGTGAAAAATCAACTACTTAAACATAATTTTATTTTTCAAAGTAAATGAAAAGTACTTTGTTTTACATTCATTGACCAACTGCCAATACATAAAACTTAACAGAGACTTTTCAGCTTTTGTTATTGTAACAATTCAGTATGAAGTTAGTTGGTTGTACTTATTTTTTCGTGTTTATATCCAATTAAAGTTCAACCACGCTGTCTTGTGAACACAGCTCAGCTTCATGTGCTGTCTGTCTAAGACAGAGGTTAGTGTTGGTAAGGGAGACTAAAATGACTATCCCACAGACAGGATAGCACATAAAACAGCCTTTGATAAACCAGTTGTAGACACCTAGTTGGTGTAAGTGGTAAACACCTATCCACAAAGCCTTGCGAAGCACTCAATGGGTTGGAACTGACACTGATATTGAAAATCCCATGCCTCGACTGAGATTTGATTTGATCCTCCCTAATGTGGCTCTTGCCAATAAGCAGCCAGGGATCTTTTATGTGCACTGTACCACAGACAGGATAACACAAACCATAGCCTTTGATACATTTTGAAATATTGCTCCCTGCATTAACAAGTGCTGTACTAGTTCTATTTTGTATTTAATTTAACATTGTATATTTCATTTATAATCAACAATCAGTTGGTGCAGACTAATAAAAAATCACAGAAGTTTATCTGATTTTCCTATTTTGTACATGTATATAAAAAGCCCTATTTAAACTTTTCTATGCCATTCAAGTGTGGATCATATCAGGAAAAAGAAACAAGTGATAACAAATTTAATTATTATTCCATTGGCCAATTTGGAAACATAAAAAAGTGTGTCCTTATAATTCTAAATTAACCATTTAATATAATTACACAAAGTATTACCAATTAAAGTTTATATAATTACATGCATGTATAGCAATACAAACAACCTTTTTTTAATTTACAGCAAGGTCCTAAGTCACCTGATATGCTTTGGTTGATTACTTTGTAAAATTATTCTGGGCAATTCCACCGTGATGGATGTTACATTCAGAGAAACCGAAGATCATTCCAACTGCCCTGGATGCTAGACTGATGCCCTCAGGAAGTTGGCCTTGTATATGTGAGATGCCAGTGTCCAATACTATTTGATACCATAGGAGAAAGTGCTTAGGTATATCTGTGGCATGGTGGGTAATCGGAAATAAGGGTGTGACGGACATAACATGAAAAAGGACATGGTTAAAAATGAACGAACTTTATTTCAAAATTCTCTGAAACTCTTAAATCGTACAAATACATTATTGCTATGGGAATAATTGTAACATATCTATAGAAAATTACCAGTTATAATTCAGCTTGAAATCGAAAGTATTAAGAAAATAATTACATAATTATGTGTGACAGATGTTACAATTTTGTCTAATGACATAATGTGAAGTTCTGTGCTTCCAAAAGGCAATATTTTATCCACTGCTTTAATCGTAAAAGCATTTTAATACATTATGAATAGAATTATTTAGATTTTGAGTACTTAATTAAACAGTCATGAGTGTAATAGGTGAAGAAAGATCTGTCTTATTTTGATACATATCATATTTAGACTTCTGTGACCTTGTAGCAACATCTAGGTTTACTTGAAATCAGGAAAACTGGCCCCTTGTGATACCTTTCATTGATCATGGTGAGTGGCATTAGCTTTTTCTTCTAACAGTCAAGTTTCAGCAAAATTAAAAATAATCTTTACATTTATAACAAACACAAAGGAAGGATTTTCAGGAGGAGGATCTAAACTTTGAAAAAAACTGGGTCATCAACAGAAAAATGAATTTTAATCATCCTAATCATGATTATCATTTTGGTAATTCTCCAGCAAGAGTATGGTTTAATTAACTAAGAAGCTGTGAACAGCAGTTGTGAATTGGTAGGGAAAAAAGGTGTTTTCAGTTACCCTAGAAATTGCAATTGGTAATGCCATGGAGATTGCCACAGATTTTTTCATTATCCGCAGCACTTTTTTGCAGCAGACAAACTTTTTTTCAATGTGTACATTTTTCTTATTATTAAAAATAAAGTATACTTTACGCTAAAATTGCCGTACACACTATTTCTCCACAGCATTTACCTTGCTCAAGTTGCTGTGGACATTTTCTTAATTGCATGGGTTGCTCCAGTTGAGCTCACCACTTATACGTAATAATTAATATGGTGTCAAATCATGGCAAAATAGCATTTGAAAATCACATTGTTTGCAATATTGAAGTAATCTAATAAGTCTTTTTTTTTCTGAGTTTTCCTGAGAGCATCGGTCTAGCAACCAGGGCAGTTGGAATGATCTTTGGTCTTTCTGAATGTAATGTCCATCACGCACATATTTCCGATTACCCACTATGCCACAGGTAAACCAAGGCACTTTTTCCTATGGTATCATATAAATAGTGTGGGACATTAGCATGCCACATATATACACGGTCAACTTCCTGAGGTTATCAGTCTAAGCAATCAGGGCAGTTGGAATAACCTTCGGTCTCTCTGAATGAAACACCTGTCATGGTGGAACTTTCCATGTGCATGATTATTTATATAATTACTAGTATATATATAATTATGTTAAATCTTTTCTTTTTTTCTAATAACGGAGTGATGGATGTAAATAAATTACATGACAATGAAAAAAATGAATAAACCATGTTTGCCAACTTTCTGCAAACATTTTCAGTTTGGATGATTTGCGAAATGTTTTATTTGTGACATTTTGCAGTTTTGCTAAACAACATTTTGTGAATTTTAAAGAATGAATCTTTGTTTGGCTTTATGTGAATCAACTTTTTATGAATTGTCATTTATGATCAGGGTTTTTTCACTGGCCCTGAATGTTAATGACTCACAGGAATGTGATGGATGTTACACTAACTCACTTTTGACTGTGACGGACGTTACAATTTTCTTTCCTTGTCTCAAATTCACATCACATAATTTAAAAGCTGATTGACATATTTATTAATTTTGCCTTGGCTTCTAGTAAGATAATTAGAAAGGACATGTTTCCATGCCTTCAGATTTTCTTCTAAGTTACACAATTCAGACTTTTTGTGACGGACGTTACACTGATTGGGCACACTTCTTCACATCCAATTTTTGGCAAATTACACTTTCAGAATTTTCTTTAAGCTTTCTTTTTCTTTAAACTGATGCCACTGACATTATAAATTGAGTGGAAGGAAAAGCCTAAGCCAATTTATTATAGGTGTTTTGAAAAGCTGAAAATTATGTTTTTTGACCAACTCTAACCATGAAATTATGTGTCATGTCTTGACGCAAAAATCACAAGGAAAACATTAAGTGCCAACAACAATTTTTAGTTTTTCTGCAAATTTGGGATCTTATGAATACATCTGGAGCCTTTTCATAATTAAATTTATTTTTTTCCTTCATGTCCCTTGAGTCGTGGAATTGCCTTAATGCATTTAATTTTATACCTCTCCCTCCCATAACATTTTGTATGGCTAAATCCACTCCTCCCACACACAAAATAGTCACTTTCCACAGACAATGTAATTTGACCAATATTACAGTGAACAGCCTAGTATCAAAAAGATAAAATATTGGTGCTGTGTGTGATATACCATGTTAATATTTATAAATAAATTTTATATTGTTGATAACTTATGGATTTACAAAAACTATGTGCAACTTAAAATCAACTACTTTTTATTATCTATGTGCATGATAAAATATTTTGACTGTAACTTGTTTGACATGTATAGCTCTTGCCACTTCCAAATAACTAGGTTCTCTCAATGTCACCAAATAATAAGATATATATATATATATTCAGGATTTATATGCACTTGGGATTTTTTTGGACTGGCCAATCAGGCCACTCACAGCAACATTTTGACTTACCTGTACAACTTCTGAATGGCCCAGGACTGAATAAAATAAAATCTTTCTGCAAAACATAGCATTGCAGAATGTGATGAGTTATTCCGATTGTAACAAAAGACAGACATAGCTGAGGTGTTCCAACTGAACCAACAAATATTTTTATGTTGCTGAGATTTCCCGAATACATAATCAAAACCGAGTGAGGCATTCCGAATGGCTTTAGACTGTTCAATACACTGGGGAAGTGGTCACTATTATGTCCTATATGGTTTTGGTTTTGCAGATACTAATAGGAAACCAACTGAAAACAATAAATAAAAATAACTTTTAAATTACTATCCTTTATAAACATTAGTCCAGTGTTCTTGCTGCTCCATTTAAGGAGGGTGCACTGCCCCCCTTTTGCATTTTGCCATACACTTTTCTTTCTGCCGCACCCCCCTTTCGCAACTTTCAACCGATTTTGTTCATTGTTGTGCTTCGTACCAAAATTGAGCACATGGTTGGTTTTCACTCTATTGTCGTAAACAAGCAAATGTCGATCTAATAATCAATAATAGAAAACACTGTTAAATACTTTAATAATAAAATACTTATTATTATATAAAATGTGTTTTACCCAATATTATTATTAATGATATAAAATGTTTTCGTTCATCTCGGAAAGCTTTCGTGAGAAGTCTAGGTCGCACGGCCCAGTTCATTTCTGGAATATGGGGAGCGATTAGGAAATGTACACATGCGTTTCACCATTCTTCAAATATTATTTAACTATCATTAACATTAATGATAATAAAATTTTAATTTTATACAAATATTATTTAAAATGAACGTAGTCAGCTGATTATAATTTGTTTGTGTTATATCTGGTAATAAACTTTATCCTAAGCCCCGCTGTTAGAAATGGAACGCTCGAAGTGAGTTGTCGTTTACCACCTAATTTCGATATTCGCAGGTATTTTGTTTGGAATAAACATGAAAACGATACTTTCTTTGCGTTTATTTATAGTTTATTTACTGTCTACAATGAGCATGACAAAATACATAATTAAAGAAGAATAGTGTTTAATGTCAAAGCGTACAGGTCATTATTTAAACAATTGGCCTGATGATGGCAGAGTTTTCACTATGACCTGCGTTAATAAAACTTAATTGGAAGTAATTACCAGTGTCCATACAAATGATACACCACACAAATAAATCGGTGATTACAGTGGTTATGATTTACGTTATCTTTGCTTTCAAAAGAAAATTATTAATATTTCTCATGTGCTAAGACAACTACTTACTATCAACTTAAGTGGCCATATTTGACATGAACATTAAAAGTATGGGGAAATGAAAAATAAATAATTATGATTCTGTTCACGCACCAGAAATCAGGCATTTTCGTGATCAGCTATTGTAACCGTAGATTGCAAAAAAACAGATCATTTAGATCATGCTTAAAAGATGGGTCAGGTTTTTAAGACTGGTTCACCACCTTATAGCCGAATATATAATGTATACTGCTAACAAAATATAAGCAATATTCTATGCAAGAACTTTGAACATTAATTTAAGGATTGAAATTTGTTGTTCAAAGGGGACTTTTGCGTCTTAATTGTTATAAATATATTTAAACCATCTCTTTATTGTTCATTTATTTAGTTCTGTGGTAGTTCAGACGTTTTTGTTTTTTGGGGGAGGGGGGTGGAGGTCGGTGGGGGAACACTGATTAGTCATTTTTATTTTGATACAAAAAATTAATACAATGTGCAGAAATTACTATACATGTATCTAGAGATGCTATTTTCACTCGCTATGCCTATGGGCGATCGAGCAATCGTAAATTGCACACCCTCACTCAGGGCTTCTAGAATATTTTTTAAATCCACTAGCAATGGGATAAGTGATTTTCAAAATTCATTAGCCTGACTTAAAAATTCACTAGCCCTACCTCCTAACACTACAAAGTAAAAATAAAACTCAAACTTGACAATCAGATCGACTTGCTAATTCTGCATAATTTTCAAAACATGAACTCTGATTCACTGTAACATTAGTGTCACCGTTTTCAAAAACAAAAGACACAACAGATCTATCAGGTGGTGACCTACAAGTTTATTTACAAATTTGCCACATGCAATTCACTGCCGATTGTCTCAATCTGAGACTCAGACTTCGTGGGTGACTAACTCAGTAGGAGTAAGACAAAAACTAACAATCTAAAATAAAATAATCAGTACCTTCAATGTATTAGATAACAATGGCTACGTTAATTACTTATAATAATTGTATTTTTAACGATAAAAGAACAGAAAAAGTTTTATTTATTTTGACCGGAAGTAAAACAATCTCTATAGGAAAGTCATTCGGCAGTCTTCATGATATTATGACATCTTGCCGGAAACAGAAATCTTTGTTTGCGATTTTGCAAGCAAGCTATTTGACGTATTCCAAGTTAATAATAGTCGGACTTTATTTATTGAAACGAGTATTTGGAGCGATTATTTCGACCGGAAGAAAAACATATCTCCAGGGAAATCATTCGGCAGTCTTTGGGATATTATGACATCTTGTCGGAAACAGACATCTTTGTTTGCGATTTTGCAAGCAAGCTATTTGATGTATTCCAAGCTAATAATAGTCTGACTTTATTTATCGAAACGAGTATTTGGAGCGATTATTTCGACGGGAAGAAAAAAATATCTGCAGGGAAATCATTCGGCAGTCTCTGGGATATTATGACATCTTTTCAGAAACAGAAATCGTGGACTGCGTTTTTTACGCCAGCGAGTTATTTCACGTGTTCCATGCTAATAATAGTCAGACTTTATTTATCCAAACGAGTATGTCGAGTGCTTTTCGTTGCAGTTTTGTCGTTCCATTTTTTTTCTGTCATTCTTTGGTAGCCCAACCGCAATAACCACTAGCCACGGGTGTCAGGCTACCGTATTCTAGAAGTAGAAACCCTGTATCACTGATAAAGAGAATAGAGATATTGATCATATTCATAATTATAGTTTTAAATTTTTTCTGTTTCACCACATCACCACCGCCCCAAACAAAAAATAAATGAAATACAAAATAACAATAAATCACTCTAATTCTAAAATATACCTGATCCATTTGGGCCAATGATCGCAGTGAACTTCTTGAAAGGACCAAGGCGCTGTTTTCCTTTGTAAGACTTGAAATTGTCCACATCTATGTACTTTAGGTAACCAGGCATATTGGCAGTAATAATGATTGCACTCTACTGCATTTAAATCATAACAAATGCACGTGCAATTAGCGTTTGTTTGTAAACAAACGAAAAAATTGACACGAAATTACAAAAATTAAATTTTTTAGCGCGTATAGAGGTCGCTGTACGCATCCGGAAGTAAAAATAAATAACCTATAAGTTCTGATTTTGAATCCGTTGTCGAACATGAAGATATGCTTAAAGCCAAAATCAAAATTGAATAAGCATTTTTTCGTGCCCATAAACATTTGGGTAAAAAAAGTGATAAACAGATTTCATATTTCATTTGGTGTTGCGATTATAGAATTTGTCCGACACTCTCCAAGTGTCTAAAATAGGGATTTTTTTGGTGGGGATTCTTTAAAAAAGTGGAGCATCGTTTTTTGTGGGGAAAAGAAAGAAAGAAAAAATTAAAAATTATATTAAAAAAAAAATTATATTAAAAAAAAAAAAAAACATAACTGACCCTAACCAAATCTAACCTTAACCAAACCTAACCCTAAAACTGACCCTAACCAAACCTAACCCTAAAACTGATCCTAACCTTAAAACTGACCCTAACCCTCAAACTGACCCTAACCTAACCCTAAAACTGACCCTAACCAAACCTAACACTAAAACTGACCCTAACCTAACCCAAAAATTTAATCAAACCTTAAAGTAAAGTTTGTTTTATTTAACGACGTTAATCAAACCTTAAAGCAAACCCTAACTCTACCCTAAAACTGACCCTAGGCTATTGCTAACCTAACCCTCACCTAACCCTAACTCAAACCCTAAACCTGACCCTATTTTATCAATTATCATTTACTATGGAATGGGGAAACACAATAAAGTTGCAAAATCTTGATTCTTTGAGGATTTCACTAATTACTTGGTGGCGGACAGATTCTATTACCGTACCCATTTGGTGTACTGTGTACGGTTATGTAGAGAGTGTCTGTTTATATCAACATATTAAATCCATTTATACTGCTGATGTTATTTATTTAAAACAAAATCAAACAATATATTTCTATTTAAGAGCATAGGCCCACGTATGCCTATTATTATATACTGACATATAAATAATGATAATAAAATCCATTTAAAAATAAATGAAACATTGTAGACACCGTTTTATCTGTTATAAATTTCACTGACATACGTTGTTATTCATATATTTTATTTATTAAAAAAAAAATGTGTTAAAATAAAATAAAATTATAATAAAGCAATATGTATGGTTTCATGTTAATAATAAGTTAACGTCCGGTTTTATTGGCTATTTATGGAATTCATCGCAACAAATTAAGCTGGTGTTTACGTTGGCTATTAATAAATAATACACTTTAAAATAATATGGAATAGTTTATCTAATAATTATTAATTAATGTTTCATAAAAATGACATAAAATATATGCCCTGTAAAATAAATAACATGAAAATAATATTAAAAATATACAAGCACCGAATTTTAACCAATCATCGCACGCCATCTTCACCTTAACAACTGCATAAACTTAGCAACGGCTTGGAAAGTTGTTTTGGTGTGAAACGGCTCCACCGTTTACTTTTAATTATAGTTTTTAAGACATAAACTATCAAAATGTATAAACTAGATTTGCCAGTGGATTATAAAGAGGCGTCTGCCATTGAAAGGCGCCGAAAGATGGAACAAGACAGAAAGTCTAGAATATTTAACGCTAAAGTCAGAACCATTGGTGTGAGTATCACTGCTATCAGTAGGTACTCCAAAGTGAAATTTGGATGTGAACACATATTTGGAAAAATATATTTGTCATATAGATCTTTGCATTCCGATTCCAATGATACCAATATAATTTTTCTGTGACAAAAAGAAA
>JAULBS010027896.1:0-10431 GCA_032355785.1 Symmetromphalus regularis
ATGGGGTAGAGGGAATACGCTTCACAAATAGGAAGATAAACATATTCCATACCAGTATAATAATGTAAATAATAAGATTTGTGATGTCGAGATAATAATGTGTTGAATGCATTACGGTTCAGTGATCACAGCTAAACTGGAAATAAGTTTGCGGCACTATCAGCATGTGCACAATTTTCGCGATATATTTTTTTAGGAAAATGTTTGCGTATAGGGTATCCAAATAAAGCAGATGGCGGCCGAGAAGCAGAACAGTGACTGTGTTTTATTGTGGCATAGAGAATTAATGAGAGGGTTTGATATGATCATAATTGAGCGGTGGTTCGATGATTCAACATCTGGTGGCCCGTCAGGCCATTATTTTATAAAACCGTATGGCCCAAACTGGCCCGATGACCTAAAAAGGGGGTGTCGGGTCATTGGGCCACCGTTAATGTTGAGGGCTGCAATGTATTCTTGCTTCAGATGTGAACCTTTGATGAACCACAATCCCCATGTGTTAGAAGTAAACTTGTACAGGATCACAGCTAACTTTTTTCTTGGTGTGTAGACGGTTTAGTGGATATTTAAGTATAGGGGTGAAACGATATACCGGTATATTGCAATACTTGCTGAGTGCAATACATACCACGACATTTCATGAATCTCGATATATCTGCCAAATGAGTATAGTCATATAATTTGTTTATAAAATGTAGTGTCCCCTCTAGAATTTTGATCAGGGTATGGGCCTGTACTGATTGGCATTGTAAAATGACAATCACAAATGAAACAACCCACTATGAACTATTTTACACCCCTGAATTGTCAATCTTATTACAATGTGACATTTTTCCAACAACCAATGAGAAAAAGTTTGTAGTCAGCATTGTCGGCTTTGATCAAAGCAAGATTCACATGCAATTCATGCTGAAACTGATATTTCCTTGTTAGCTGTTTTAACTTGGCAAACGAAAGAAAAGCAGCCAACCATAAATTGAAAACAAACTATTTCAAAAGACAAACTAATGTTACAACTATAAAATAATGTTTTATTACATACCTGTAAGTGTAATATAAATAATTTCCAACAACGATAATAAGTGGAACAATGTTTTATTTCATCCCAACCAAACACGACTGATGGCGTATTACGACAGGCTGTTTTTCAACTTTTTCTTATCACAAGGTTGGATTTTTTTTTATATAACAATATCAACAAAACTCATGAAATTTTAGGCATCGGGTTATTTGCGGATATAGGCCTAATTCTTTAAATGTCTTAAAATAGGGGTGGGCTTATTCGCTTGCATGGGATCCTTTCCAGTCAAATACGGAACCGGTAGTAGTACCACTGTGAGTGTTAAGCTACTTTATTCCATTATTACGATTTTAAATCAGACAAAACAAACCTTTTGTTAGACTTGCTAAATGTCAATTATCATAATACAAAAATCCTATATATATATATATATATATATATATATATATTTTTTTTTTAATATTATTTTTTTTTTACTCTTATAAGTCGACAGAAAATGTTGGTGTAAATAATTTGACTTATAGGCGAAGATATACGGTACTTATAAATAAGCATCATTTGTTTGACATTTAAAAAAAATATGAAATGTGTGAAGCTCACTAACAAAATAAACAACATTTTAAGCTCCATTAAAATATTTATGACATAAAACATATTTTTTTAGATTAATTTTATCATTTGGTAAAAAATATTTGAAGAAATCTTGATGGTGTTTTGACTTCTGGGTGAAAAGCATTGAATTATGGTTTGTTTATTGTAACATGTTCGTATTAATTTTATGCTTGCAGTTATTAGAAGTTAATGGTCAGAACTTCCAGAATGTATCCCACAACCGTGCTCTTGAGATTCTTCGTGGTGCAACCCATCTCTCCATCATGGTGAAATCTAACCTTCATGGTATGTACATGTATGCTTAAAGTGCATTCAATTTGGTTTACTGCAAGGTTTCATTGGCTCTATTTTTTAATGATATTTTTTTACACGATGTTTCTTTGCATCATATTTGACCAGAATTAGCCCTATGTCTTTAAATAAGCTCTTCCTTTTTCAAAGAATTTAAGAAATTATACCTTTTTTCGAACTTTAAAAAAGGTCAAACTGCTTTACAAAAAAACTCTGTAACATTACTAATAAATGATGTCTTTCAGCGGCAAACCCTGTCAATAGGAAAACCTTTTCAGATCACTAGTGTTGCTATAATCTAATTTTCATAAACCGGATCTGACAAAAACTCTGTGCAAGGCAGATGCTTTAATTCCATTGGGAAAATATCATATGTATGTTAAGAAGACCATCATTAGCAGTTTGCCATCCTTAGCTAGAAAACTGTTGTGCATTTTGGTAATATTTGTACCATCCAAACATGTTCAATACCACCATGGGTTTAATCACAGCGCACAGAGTGGTACAAAATGTTAAAGCAGTGTCTATGTTAATTTTCTTTTTAAAAATATGGACTAAATGATTTATTTGTAACTAACAGTCTAATAAACAATATTTATTAAAATGTTTATTTATGTTGCTTTCATTTGAAAATATTAAATAATACAAACTATATTGCAATGTTGTTTGCTACATACCGCAATAACAGTTTTGACCTTTTCGTTGCATCCCTGATGTATACTTTACTTTGTGTCACATCAGGCCGCACCATCATTTTTAATAATAATTTCTCTTCTATATATAATACTTAATAGGACAGAAACGAAAATGATTTTGGAAATGAAATAAAAGGTTAAACTTTTACACAAATTTTGAAGAATTATTTTAAATATTGAATACAAATTAATGTACTTTATGAAGAAAAAAACTATTTTCATAACTTTTTGTTACTGTAGTAACTATATAATGTAAGAAAATTTACGAAATGAAATTCTTTTGTATATTGTATAGACTGTAAAGAAGATTTAGAAGGCACATTTTTGTCTTTTTGGCACATTTTTTAAAACTGAGCACTGGTGCTCCAAGTGTGCCACTTCTCATCATGTGATATGAAAACTAAAGATAAAAATACATTTTACTTCAAAGTAATTTAATTATGTTAATGTGTTAATTATTTAATGTAGACATGGAAAGTGAGATATACTTATTATTTTTCCATTGGTGCATAGACTAATGGTGGGCAGTATTTCTAAATAAACAGTACAACTTACAATTATTATAGTAATAGTTTATTAGATGAGCATATTTTAAAGATATAACTATTTCGCAAAGTGTACAGTATAGTAATGCATGTGTGGCTGCATATATTGCAGTATAATACATTTTGAAAAATAATAAAGTCCAGTTTATTTAGCAGAGAAAAACAAATTGTTTTGAAAATTTAAGATTTTAGATTTAAGGTTGATTTGCTTACTAGAACTGATTTGAACAAAGCTATTCTTTTTGGTTGTAATTTTGCACATTTGTTTTTTTGCAGACTTTAAAGAGATGCTTCTTTCTGCTGAAAAAGGAACTCCAAAGAAAATGAAATCTATGGATTTCATTCCACCTCCTCCCCCATTAAAACAGAGGTTATCTGCTCCTAATTTGGATGTACAGATTCCTGTTATATCTAAAGACAAAAAACTTGAAAAGAAAGACAAAGGTTTTACAATGTTTGGAAACAAGCCAAGATTGAAAAAAGCCTTGATGAAAATGAATCTTATTCCAAAAAATTTAAATAATAGGTTTGTAATATATTTAAATTTTATTTTATTTATTTTATTAGTTTTTGTTTATTTTTGTATTACAGTTATATTACTTTAAATGTTCTTAACCAGAATTAAGAAACAGTTCAATTTTTTAGCAATTTCATTCTCTGTGCTGAGCATTTTTTTTCTGAATTTGTAAAAAATAGAGTCATGCGATTGTAGGTCACTAACACTTTCAAGTTAGGTTTCATTCGTCGTTGCTTTCTTCCATATAATTGTTGTCGGAATTGGAGTTCATTATTAGTTCCATGGTTTCAGATTTCCTAAACAGTTGCGCAAGTCATCCACGTGTTTTACGTGAACCTAACAACATTTCCGCTGTTAAATGTTTATTTTTTAAAGATTTTTGAAATAAACATTCCGGAATAGTTCACAAGGCCAACCGGAAGTACATCCCTTAATACTACTTCAATGAGCAATCATCTTTTGGATAGCTTTAATTATAAGTAAACGACCTCATATCAGTCGAGGTCTCAAAACGTATATATACATCGCCTGCACATGAATGGAAAATTGTTTCTGACGTAAATATACGTCGCCAGCAGTGAATCAGTTAAAGTGTAATTAAAGAAATCTGCCTGGAAGTTGTGCAAGCTCTTTTTAAATCATTGACAGTTCTGTCTTTAAATCATTGACAGTTTGGGAGTGGGATGTAGCTCAAATGGTAGAGTGTCCACCTGTGAACCAGTCGGTCATCGGATCGATCCTTCTCAGTGAACCCATTTGCAGTTTGGGCTATTTTCCGTTCCAGCCAGTGGTCCACAACTGGTACATCAAAAGGTGTGGTATGTGCTGACCAGTCTTTGGGACAGTGCATATAAAAGACTCCATTCTGCTTATCGGAAAGAGTAGCCTATGATTGACGTCCAATAACCGATGATAAAATATAACTCAATGTGTTCTACAGGCGTCGTTAAATAAAACTAACTTTACAGTTCTATCTTTAAATCACTGACAGATCTGTCTTTAAATCATTGACAGTTCTGTCTTTAAATTCTTGACAGGTCTGTCTTTAAATCACTGACAGTTCTATCTTTAAATCACTGACAGTTCTGTCTTTAAATTATTGACAGGTCTATCTTTAAATCACTGACAGTTCTGCCTTTAAATCATTGACAGTTCTGTCTTTAAATCACTGACAGTTCTTTCTTTAAATCATGACAGTTCTGCCTTTAAATCATTGACAGTTCTGTCTTTAAATCATTGACAGTTCTATCTTTAAATCATTGACAGTTCTATCTTGACAGTTCTGTCTTTAAATCATTGAAAGTTCTGTTTTTAAATCATTGACAGTTATGTCTTTAAATCATTGACAGTTCTATCTTTAAATCATTGACAGTTCTGTCTTTAAATCACTGACAGTTCTTTCTTTAAATCATGACAGTTCTTTCTTTAAATCATGACAGTTCTTTCTTTAAATCATGACAGTTCTATCTTTAAATCATTGACAGTTCTGTCTTTAAATCATTGACAGTTCTGTCTTTAAATCATTGACAGTTCTGTCTTTAAATCATTGACAGGTCTGTCTTTAAATCACTGACAGTTCTACCTTTAAATCACTGACAATTCTGTCTTTAAATTATTGACAGTTCTATCTTTAAATCACTGACAGTTCTGCCTTTAAATCATTGACAGTTCTATCTTTAAATCATTGACAGTTCTGTCTTTAAATCACTGACAGTTCTTTCTTTAAACCATGACAGTTCTGTCTTTAAATCATTGACAGTTCTATCTTTAAATCATTGACAGTTCTGTCTTTAAATCATTGACAGTTCTGTCTTTAAATCATTGACATTTCTATCTTTAAATCATTGACAGTTCTGTCTTTAAATCATTGAAAGTTCTGTCTTTAAATCATTGACAGTTTTGTTTTCAAAGGCATAGTCCCACGTAATTTAAGTGGCTAATTGTCTAAATATTAATTATGAATGAAACTTACATGCATTTGGGATACAAGATCTCGCTTTCATATCACACAAGACGTTTTAACTGAACCATGGTAGAGGGAATTCTATGTCGTCGATCGATTTTTATCACATTTAAAATTTTCAAATTTCAAGATCGGAACTTCTCGTATTTTTTCGGTGAAACCATTTCTGCTGTCTGAATGTTCCGATAGAATGGCTAACATTCGGAATAAATTCATCCCAATTCTGAATTGACAGAGCACACAATTCAAAATGGAAGAATCTTTGTGATATTTTGACATTTTACTTTGTCTCCAATGTTGCATGTTATTAAAATAGTCTTGTATTAATCATGTATGCAATTATTAATGTACATTTCTAATATACAATTAAAAGAATTGCATTATCGAATTTTATCGAATAATAAATGTGACAAATTTATCACAGTTTAAAAACTTTTAATTCTAAATATTTGTAATACTAATCATTGACAGTTCTTCTTTAAATCATTGACAGTTCTATCTTTAAATCATTGACAGTTCTTTAAATCATTGCCAGTTCTGTCTTTAAATCATTGACAGTTCTATCTTTAAATCATTGACAGTTATGTCTTTAAATCATTGACAGTTATGTCTTTAAATCATTGACAGGTTTTCTTTAAATCATTGACAGTTCTTCTTTAAATCATTGACAGTTATGTCTTAAAATCATTGACAGTTATGTCTTTTAATCATTAACAGTTCTGTCTTTAAATCATTGACAATTCTTCTTTAAATCATTGACAGTTCTGTCTTTAAAGAAATAGTAAGTTGAAAAATACTGACTGATATCCACTGATATTTATTGCTAAACATTTAAAAAAAATTCCAGCTCTTTAACATTTGAGGAATTTGTTTTAAATGGGATGTTTATATCTTTTATTTGTTTATTGCATTTTTTTTTAAACTGGATAATTAGAAACAGTTTGTGAATTGCTGTTTTACAAGACTAACCTATTTTTCAGTGATGGCAACGGCATAAACCATTCAGATGAAAGTCTTTACACAAAGCCATCACGCAAATCATCAACATCATCTACCTCATCCACAAATGCCTGTCTGCCAAATCATTTGAGTGCCAGTAATCCAGATCTGTCAAGCCTGAACACACTTTCATTGAACGACATTACTAATGATTTCCCTGATCATGTAATAAAGGTCTATAAAGCTGACCAGTCATTCAAATATCTTCCCATTCACAAGGCAAGTTTTAGTTATTATTTTTGGTTCGACTGACCTCTTTCTCTTATATAAACAGGCAATTGGGAAGTTTCAGATGCTATTTTCATATAAACACACTGATTTTTTTCAAATAAAAAACCTCCAAAATATATAAAATAGCCCATTAGTCTTGATATTATAGGAAATAAAAATAATTTCCCTGTTTTATATGAATTCTTATGTAAGTTCATTCAGTATGGTTTTATTGACGGTAAAAATATTGTTTTTATAAATGTAACTTATTTTACTTCGACTGTTATCTTTTGTATTTTACATGACATGAGACAAAATCTGTATAGAAGTATGGGTGTTAGATTATACATGTAATAAATAATATCTTTTTTATGTTAAGTGGTTATTGTTTTATTAGATTTATAATAAGAAAACATGATATCGATAAAAGATTTGTAAAGTCTTTTAAGCAAAACTTCATGCATGTGCAGGTAAATGTTAATATTCAGGTTTTGTACACTTTGATGTCATTGAACAATTTATAGACATTTTCTAATTGGACGAGATGTTCTAAATGTACGTCATAATATGAATGAATGCAGCTAAAAGAACCTCCTTTATTTTACTGTCAAATATAGGATTTTTGTACTGTTCAATAAAGCCTTCAGTGTACAAAATGGGTTCCTTTTGTTCAGTCATGTGTTTTTAATTAAAGTAATTTTATTAGAATAGAGTGAGATGTATAATGAAGTAAAATACATTGTTACAAGTATGCTAAGGTTTTCTCTGGTGATTTAGTGTGTGTAATAAATATAAAATAGAGAATTAGCTAAAGTGATGGATTACATCAGTAGGAGGCACCTCGAGATCCACTGTTTATAAAGAAATTATCTCATCTTTTAAAAACATATTTTGTATTGTATTGAACAGGAAACTACTGCCAAAGAGGTAGTCATGCTGGCTTTGCAAGAGTTTGGAATCACAGATCCTAGCTGGTAAATAGCATTTGTATCATTTATTAGCATATAGATTTATTTTCATTAACTATTCAGTTATATTCATATCTGTTGTTGAGTATTGTGATTGTGTTATAGTAATTGCTCACTGTTAGGTGACTGTACAGAATGAACATGTGTTTGTGCTGGATGACTTAGATTCAGTCAGTATTCCTGGAGATAGTATTTTTATTAAAAATAGATCAGGTAATTGTAAAACCTGATCAGGTGGTGTATTGGTAGTAATCAGAGATAACATATTCAAATATGTCACTGAAGTTAAGTATAGGTATGAAAACAGGATATGGATTAGACTAGGTAAAGAGTTAACTGAAGCTGAAAATAATGTTTTGTTTGCTTTTTTGTATATCCCCCCAGAGGGTTCTAGATTCTCAAGTGAAGAACAGTGTGATGTTATTGAATCTGACATTCTTGAATTAAGAAATGAAAATGAAAAACGTTTAATATCTGGAGATCTTAACGCTCGTACACGAAATTTGCCAGACTTTGTTGAGTTGGAATCTGACACACTTCATTTTATGCAATATGATAATGATGTGCAGAAATATATTTTAGATGTTGAAAATTTAAAAGATTTCAATATTCAATTAAGTAGGGTCTCATAAGACATTGGCCGGCCAACGAACTATGGTTATAAACTTCTTCGTTTATGCAAAAATAATAATCTTTTCATTGTTAATGGTAGATCAGGTTTAGATAATGTAAAAATAGTAGCCTCATTGATTATTCACTTTGTACATCTAATGTTTTTACAAAACTATTAGATTTTGAAGTGAAAGATTTTAATTGCATGTATTCATATGTTCATTCTGCATTGGTATTTAGATATATTTGTAATAATATTGAAACAGAATGATATGACTCCAAATGAAAAGACGATGCAGTATGAGGGAGAAACAAAACATCCAAAGAAGTAGAAAGCCAAGTTATCAGCTGAGTTTGTTAACAACATGGATGTCTCTGAGATAGATTCTATTAATAGGGAATTAGATGTTTCTCAACAAGCTATCGATATCATTGTTGAGAAAATTAATAACGTATTTTTAAACAGTGCTAAACAAACGTTTGGTGAAGCAAAGAAAAATTAACACAGACAGAAGCGTACACAAAGACACTGGTTTGGAGCTGAATGCCAACGAATGAGAAATGAGTAAAATAATGCACGTAAACGTTACAATATTATCAAAAATGAAACTACTAAGACTCTTTTGCAGGAATCTTGTAAACAATATAAACATACACTAAATAAGCATTATAATAACCACAGAAAGAATATTATAAATACATTAAGAGATTCTAGCCTGAATAACCCAAAAATGTTTTGGAAGACTTTGAATGAAGATGGAATTAATTCAGTGAACTCTAGCATTGTGGATACATTGTTTTACTTTTTCAAAAACTTGAATGAATCAAACAGTGATGATGATAGTAAGTTTAGTATTTTGGAGCAAATTCGGAAATGTATGGACTGAATGATCCCATAACACCAGAGGAAATACTACAATATGTTAAAAATTTAAAGAGTGATAAGGCTGCTGGTTGTGATGAAGTAGTCAATGAATATTTATCCTCTACTGTCGATAATGTTTGCCAATTTATGTTAAATTATTTAATTTAGTTTTTAACTGTGGTATGATATTGGAAATGTGGATTACAGGAATAGTCAAACACATTTATAAGAACAAAGGTAATAAGATAAATCCTGATAACTATAGAGGCATTACCTTACTGAGCTGTCTTGGAAAACTTTTCACGGCAATATTAAATACAAGACTAACGTTTTATGCTTAGTGTATAATGTTGTTAACCAAAGCTCAAACCGGATTTAGAAAAGGGTATAGTACTTCAGATAATATATTTGTTTTAAGTAGTTTGATAGAATGTTTACAGTCTAAAAGCAAAAAAAAGGTATTGTGGTTTTATTGATTTTAAGAAAGCTTTTGACACAGTCTGGAGTGATGATTTGTGGCAGAAAGTTGTTAGAAGTGGTATTCATGGAAATGTTTTAGAATTATTTATAATATGTACTCTGTTGCAAAATCATGTATACTTATTAATGATAACCTTGGGGTAAGACAAGAAGAAAATTTGTCACCCTTATTATTTGCTATGCCTCAATGATTTAGAACAGTATTTTATGGAAAACGATGTTAGTGGTTTAGAAGAATGTACAGAAACAATACTTGATAATCTAGGATTGTATATAAAGTTATTTTTATTATTTTATGTTGACGATACGGTGATCATAGCTGAAAACGCTAACTACCTCCAGCGAGCCCTTGATGTTTTTAGTTTATATTGTTGTGATTGGAAGTTACATGTAAATACGTCAAGATTAAGATCATAGTAATATAATGTAAGCGAAAAAATAATAGAATACCAAAATTTGTATTGTATTTGATAGTCTTGTATTACCAATTTTACTGTACTGTTGTGAATTCTGGGGGTTTGAAAAATTAGAAGACATCAAGAAAGTTCATCTTACATTTTGTAAATGAATCCTTTGTGTTAAAAACAGTACCCCTAATTTTATGATATATGGTGAACTTGGTAGATTTCCATTAAAGAACAAAATATATAGCA
>JAULBS010027907.1:0-10431 GCA_032355785.1 Symmetromphalus regularis
TTAACGTTATTCTAGTAAATTAGCGTCAATCCAAATTTGCATTTACGGACCTCGACAGATTTAGGGGGGTGCGTGCGGACTCGTCGCACCCCCCCCCCGTGTACGGGCCTGCCGTAAATAAAAGTAAAAATCCACATCTGTACAGCTTCTCTTCTTTATTATTTTTATCATTAGTTATATTAAAGGACACCAACGTATCAACTTTTGTTTTGTTTTATTTAACACAATACTTATTTTAAAAAATCCTTTGAAACTCAGCTACCTTTTGTAATGTACATTTTATTTGTTGGTTTATTAAAATACATGTCTACACGGATTCTGATTATATTATATTCACTTATAAACCTTAGATTTTAAAACCAACCGTAAGAAAAAAAAAAATAATAATAACCGGACTCCCCCATCAAGAATTGGACTGATCCAGCAAAAGGTAAGAGGACAATTTGTGACGACCACCATTTGCGAGATGAGTACCTAACGGGTTCTGTGAATTGTGGTGTTTTTATCAAATAATCCCTGTACAGGCAGTATATGACGGATTTACCGAAACAAACACTGTCAACAGTAAACAACTATAACAAACGCTTTACTGACATTTTTATAGAATTTCACAGGTGAGAGTTTATGTATAACTTTGTGTTAGTTTATCAAGAAGCCATTCTCTTTGTGAACCTGTGATATTTAATAATATATAGATACGTACTCAGTGTTATACAACACGTCAGTTCATACGTTTTTGTGTGAACCTGTTTTAATGTTTTTGAGTATTAATATCCTGTGGCCCAGACAAACATACAATTTTTGTTTTGTTTTTTTTGCTTTGTAAATTATACTCCACAATGCACTGCCCTCCCATTACCCACCAGTTGATTAACCCTCCCCAGAATTAGATGTAGATCCACACCATAGCATAATTAAGTTGACCTATAGTTGGTAACAATAATAATAAAAGTAGGTAACAATAATAATATAAGTCTCCCTATGGTAAAAACTGGC
Organism: Symmetromphalus regularis; assembly: GCA_032355785.1. Taxonomy (NCBI): domain Eukaryota; kingdom Metazoa; phylum Mollusca; class Gastropoda; order Neomphalida; family Neomphalidae; genus Symmetromphalus; species Symmetromphalus regularis. The sequence goes on from JAULBS010027907.1 coordinate 997, forward strand.
TCTGTTGGTGCAGTAGTTAAGCTGTCAAACACACAGCTGGTAGGTACTCGGATCAAATCTCACTCGAGGCATGCGATTTATAATCTGGATAGCAGCTCCAATCCAAAGTTAGTGCTCCAGAAGTGTCAATGGGTAGGTGTAGGCTTCACCACTTTATCAACCAGTGGTCCACAAATGATTTATCAAAGGCCATTGTACATTTATGTTGTGCTATCATATAAGAGTGCCAAGTGTAACACAAATTATTAAGCTAATTTAACCTCTTTTTCTACACATTTAATTTATATATGTGTTTATATAATAAATAAAAAATATTTATTAAATAAATTATTTATTAAATCTCTGCTATATTAAATATTTTCAACATTTATTAAATATTTTCAACATATAATAAACAGGCACTAATTTTCCATTTCAGATTTTCCTCGTTTCCATTTCAGAATTTAAAACATTCCATTTTTTCCATTTCAGTAAATTCTATAATTTCATTCCACTGAAATATTTTCCATTAAACATACGCAGGCACGAAAAAATTACGAACTAAAAAAAAAAAATCTTATTAAAATACCTGAATTGAAACTTGTTTAATATACAATTACACCGAGTTCACTAATTCTAGTTTTTTTTAATGAAAATCGCTGAATATAATTAGAATCGATCACATATAAAAATGACTTTAATTGTATCATTTATTTACCAAAGGTAAAAACAAATTTTCGTCATTTTAAATTATGATGAATATTATAACATAATCAACCCAAAATATGTCATAATCTAGTTCTCGTAACTGTTGGAGAATTTGAGGGAAAATTTTTTTTAATGAAAAACTTGACGGAAGTAAGTATCCAAACGAAACAACTGTTGATCGTCTGTGTGCCATACTAATTTGGAGAAACATGTACCTTTTTTAACATTTCTAGTGAGGCTGGAAACTCTTTTTAATTTATAAACTGCACTATTTGGAGATGAGTAATGTTTTTGGAGAAAATCAGGAATTTCATTTCAGATAGGTTTTTCCGCAATTCTATCCATGTTTCCGTTATCCCAGAAAATTGGTGTCTTTAAATAAATGTCTTTTAGGTAAATAATGTAAATATATCGGTAAGGCTAATGAAATTGGGACCAGTAGGGTTGGCAGAATGTGATATTTCACATTTTTAGACATGCCCTATTTAATGGTTGTCTCAAACACCTAAATTGTTGGTTGTCCATGTACAAAAAACCATGCCATACAATCTTTTATACTTTTAGAATGGTGGGCTCTCAAAATTGAGTCCTTCAGGTGACAAAATTTTCTTTTATTTGGCAAAGTAAAATGGAATATAAATTATCACTACTTTTCGTTACGAAGTTGGAGATTTTCGGCCGACAATAACACTGCATTTTGTGAAAATAGCAGTGTAGATCTTCTCGTACTGGATACCAGAGACCTTGCAGATGCAGCAATATTTGATTCTATAAACCAGATCAAGAAACTTGGACAGGACCAGTATGACACCTATATCAGTGAGTGCCTTGTCAATCACACAAAAGCCCATCAACGATCCCATCAAGAGGAACAACCTCCCTTTATTCAGCCAGCCTCCAGTCCAAGAGAAGTCCAGGTCTCAACAGCAGCTCTCATCCATGAAGAATGACTGTTCTCTGTTCTCTAGGCTGTACATTGCATCGCAGATAAATGATGGAAATCTGGATGAATTCTTTCAGCACGAAAATCACGAAGAACTGATACTAAGTCAGACTTGGTGGGCTGATGGAGGATCTGGTTCCTTCACAAGAGAATGCATCCAACCCCATAGTACATGTTATCATCTTTGATGGGTCTGCCCTCGTGAATATGCTACGACCTGGTGCTGCTAAGACATTTTCTGATTATGCGCAGCAAGTTTTCTTACCATACATCTCGTCTCAACTGCAGCATGTCAGCAGAGTGGGGGATGAATATCTCCTTAATAGTCTGAAGGCCAAAACATGCAGCAAGAGAGGGAAGGGAGTTCATAGACGCGTTAAGCCATCAAGTGCCATTCCTAGAAACTGGCCGGAGTTTCTGCACATTGATGACAACAAGACTGAGTTGTTTTTCTTCCTGGCTACTAGTGTGACAGACATTGACACTGCCAAACAAATAATCTGCACCCATCATGCTGAAGTCCTCTGTACTCAACCTCGAGATATATCAGGTCTTGCACCATGCACACATGAGGAGGCTGATACCCTCATCTTTCTGCACCTAGAAGATGCTGTGAAGGAACAGTATACCAAGGTGTCATTATGCACAGTTGACACAGATGTGCTAGTACTGGCATTTCATTAGTTTTTTTTGTGATGGACGTGACATTCTGACACTATAAAACTGTATACATAAAAACATGTGCATAATTATCTCTACATTTTGTGTTAAAAGAAACTATATGAGGAATGTTTGCGACACTCAAGAACAAACATATTTTGTACTTATAATTTACTTATTAATATGCGTGACGGACGTGAGATCATTTGGAAGCGTTGTTTTTGTTTGTCCAAGTTCAACGTGCAAACTAATTACTTAATTCCTGACCAAAATTTGTATGCACAAGTAACAAAGGTATGAAAGGTTTTATGTTTATATTAAAGATTTTCTTTAATATGAGATTTTCATAAAGATATTGAAGAAAACAAAATGTCATGTCAGTCATAAATTTTTACTGCTGGAGACAGATGATGGTTGCAGACCCCACTCCCATCCCCGGGTGACTGGGGGTGGAAGAGGGAGGACACAGGTGGATGGGAAGTTCATTGGAGCACACTACCAGAAGCCACTCAGGCCTGTAGGATTAGCCACCAGAATCAAGATCTTTGTTGGTCTAGAACCCGAGCTACTGGTAAAATAATAACCCGAGGTGGCCATTTTGTAAAATATGGCTAAAAAAATTCTTATGGCATTTTTACATGCCCTAACAGTGTGCCAAAGCTCAAGCTTTTATCATCAAAGGCACAATTCACTCAAATATTGCACTTATCTGCCAGACTATCTGCTAAATAAAAATGTAGAAATATCTTGAAAAAATTTCAAAGCCACCAGAAAAAAGAGAGGAGAAAACAAGTGATAAAAAAAAAGAAAAAAGAATGAAAAGGAAACTCACAACTGTTCTTCACAAGAAAAATGGAAAAATGACAAGAGAGGTAAACCCAGGGAATGGATAATTTATGATGAAGTGTGAAATACTATGTTTTGCACTTTTTGTAAAAAAAATATACTCCAGCTAACCAGAGCAAAGATTCAATGTTTGTTGCGGGAACTGATAAAATCGGATAACTGCATGCTAGTGGATTTTTTTATTTACTAGCCCGGGTGGTTATTAATAAAAAATTATAATTCCACAGGCCTGCCAGTGGTCCATAACTGGTTCATCAAAGGTAGTGAGATGGTGCATATCAAAGTCACATTGCTGCTTATCAGAAAGAGTAACCTATGTAGCGGCATTGGGTTTCCTGTAAATAAATACGTCAGAAAGACTGTATGATTGATGTCCAATAGCCGATGATAAGATAAAAATGAATGTGCTCTAGAGGCGTTAAATAAAACAAACTTTACTTTACTAAATTGACCTTTCTATTGAGTTCTGTCCATGTACAGTACAGAAAATCTTTGTTGCAATAGTCTTTCGTAAGTACTCAAATTGACTCCCAGATTGCATCAGAAAGCACTATTTCACTTTTGAATTTCTAAAAACTTCTCACCATGTACTTGTACAAAAAATACTATTGTTTACCATGATAGTAGACAACGCATTGTTTTTAATATGAATTCAGATATGGTAGTTTGTTTACATAGTATAATTAATTAATTAAAAAATAAAATTCCACATTCAAATCAAACAGAAATGTGATCTGTGTGCAATTTATGAATGAGAATAAAAATAGTTCTATTGATCACCTGATCAAAGATCATGTCTTCTCAAAATTTAAATGAGTTAACAGTATGTTTGTTTACTACAATTTATCCCATGGCTATATCCTCCATTGCAGTATAATAAAATGTATTACCAACAGTCTATGAATGTAGTTTAAAATATACACTATCCACATACAAAGTACAGTACAATGTATTATTAACAGCCTATATAGTTATAAATATACACATATTTATCTACATACAAAATATAGTACAGTGTATTACTAACAGTCTATTAATATATATACATGTAGGTTGTTTGTAATACATTGTAGTTTGTACTGTATTTTGTATGTCAGTATTTATAACTATAAATAAATATATATATATATATATATATATATATATATAAAAATATCCATGTATTACTAACAGCCTATAAATATAATTTTTGAATGTTTACTATGCTACAAATGAAAGCTGAAACTGAACATTAGAGTTTGGGCTGGTCACTGATAAGCAGTAGTTTAAGAGTTGTGATCTGGTTTAGCTTTTGTAAATGTCAGCATGCTAAATACAGCTGGGTGATAATACATGTAACTGCAGGTACTATGTTATGTAGATCTCTCTGTTCTATTATATGTAAGCACTGTCTAGCTTGTAATGGTGAGATATTTATAAACTGGAGGTAAATGCATATCAAATCAACCAATGCATACCACTAGTAACAGTATGATGCTTATCTGTCACCAAACTGAGCATATTCTGACATGTATGAATTAAAAAAGAAAGAAAAATAAGCTGGGTTTTTTTTAGTTATCTCAGAAAATATTTAAACTTAACACTTTTGACTGCAGATAGGACAGCACATACCACAGCTGTTGTTACCTTATTCATGGACTACTGGCTAGAATAAGAAATAAGCCAAATAGTTACACTCTGTTGTTTGTATTTAATGATAATATCATTTTATTGTTAAGGTAGGATATACATTTAGTTCCCAACCAGTGTCCCACAACCAAATGTTTGTTTACACTTCTTGGAACATGGATATTTTGTCGATAACTTTTTACAAAAGAATTGTATACACTATATAATATCTTCTACAGGACAGAAATACAAGAATGAATTACCACTCAGTGTGAAATGATACAAATACATACATGTATAGGGTTTTTTTATAATACACATCTGTACATGTATACATGTATAGACTTTAAAAATAGATCAGGTTTTAAAAATGATGGTTGAGGTGAGACTTGTTTTAGAGAACTTAAAACTTCTGCATTAACTAGGATTCCTCTGCTAATCAGTGTGTGGGAAAAGAAATTCTGATTTAGAAATTGAATTATATGAAAGTATTTTTAGGGGTTAGATTAAGCTAATTACTTTGTGACAACAGTGTTAATATATTGATCTGTGGATATATTGATCAGCAGTGTGGACACTGATCTCCAGCACAGATTGATCTGTCTGGCTTCATTTTGTTAAATTCTAATGGAATTACATCAAGGCTAAACTGATTACCAGTCTCTCTCTGCCCAGCCTAACTGGATTAGTCTAATCAGCTTGTTGCATAACTAGCTTCATTACATTGTGTCAGTGCATCCAACAGGTCTACAGCTTCCTGCAGTGCTTCATATTCTGAGGTCATTTTTAAAGGGATTTATGTAATGGAGAATGTACGAGGAAGTGTGGATTCGTGAAAAATAATTCGCGAGCCCATTAGGGGCGAGTGAATTATTATTCACGGATCCACACTTTTGAGAGCGTTCTCCTACTTAATCCACAACTCGCTAAATATAATGTTCAGTACGAAATATATATTTTATTATGTATGGTATGTCACTTCCGCTTTGGTTAACAGGTCTCAACAACAGAACTGCATGTACAATGTAATAGACATATTTAACTCTCGATGATTACGCTGCTTTTTATACCTAAAATGCTCATTCACCTGTAACAACTCGATTGGTCAAGATGGATAATTAGTTGGCAAGTTGAGTCAATCCAGTGGCTGTGGGTTCAAACCCATATAAGTGAAATACTAATGTGTAAATTGTAATACTGTGGTATGATGTGTGTGCGTGTGTACAGTATAAATGAACAATGTGAGAGCAACGTGATTGAACTTAGAAGATAGTATCTGAAAAAAAGGTTTTTTCTTTTTCCCTCTTTACATTGATGAACAACATACTTCATTAATACTTATGACTGAAGAAAATACGGAACTCTTTTCTCGCCATAACTCTTCCAAGTGTAGATTCGTGAAAAATAATCAACAGTTAACACAATAGTGTGATGTCACTATAGTGGATTAATATGATTTATTAGTGCCACCTGCTTTTATGTATCTGCCATTGTGTTTATGTTTATACATGTCACTAGTAAAAACAACTATTTTTCATGTATATGTCGTGGTAGAAACTGGAATCTACCAGAATCTAAGATTCTATCGGTAGAGACTGGAATTCTACTTTCTACCAGCTGGCCACATGACAAGATGGCAGTGAGGACACAAAACATCTGGTGCTCCTGAATATATTTGCCAAAGAAACCGATTATAGACGATGACACAGGTATAAACACATTTATTAGACTCCTCTGACTAACTGTATCGCACACATGTTTTCAATTTTCTGGTGATTATGAAAAAAGCAACCAAGACCGGCAAAATTCCTAGTACTAAACGAACATCTGGAATGTCAACAATGGCGGCAAACAATGACCCCACCCAAAACATGGAACTAAACTGAAATCCTCAGGTAAGCGGTTCCCCAGTGATTGAAAGTGTAAATACAATTCCGTCTACACACCCTGTACCAGCTAGTACCCTGCAATATACGCCTCAAGTTCAAAACCCGCTATTAACATTTGCCGTAACCACCCGAAAATTTTCCACAAATGTCTCTGCCATCTTGGGTCCAAAGTTTATGTGACCAGATTGCACATCTAACCACTACTACAACTGAGATATATAAAAGGACAGAACGACTTGGTTCTATTGAAGCAAAGATGAAACCAATAGAAAATGCATTGGTTGATCTTCATTATGGCATTGACAAAGCAAATGAATGTATAAATAAAGTTGAACATAGCTGTGAGTTTATTAGTAACATGTTCGACAAAATTAATTCTGAATCCAACCAACGCAAGCAGAATGTTGATGATCTTAAAACAAATCTAAAAACAGTTAATGACACTCAGGAAGAGAATAACCGCCTCTACGACGAAGTACTCTACCTCCAAACGAGATCCATGCGTTTTAACTTGCTGTTCTTTGGAATCCACGACAAAGGCCACACCGAAAACATTGAAGAAGTTTTAAAATCGTTTATCAAAATGGAACTAGAAATACAGGACGACATCCCTATCCAGGTAACGCACAGGCTTGGACCATTTAAAGATACACAACGTAGACCATGGACCATAGTAGCACACTTTGAAAAACTTAAAGATAAAATAAAAAATGCAGCCAAAAAAACTTGCCGGAAAACCTTTTGGTATTAACGATCAATTTCCAAGAGAAATCGCAGAAAGAAGGAAGGAATTGTATCCTGTATTCAGAGGCCAGACGAAGAAATCAAAAGGCAGTACTCAAGGTTGACAGGCTGTATATCGATAGAAAATTTTCTACCAATCACACATATTTCTAGACCCCAATAAGATGCCAGGAATCTGATACTAACAACAGTAGTAGTGCTCCACCCAGGAAGAGGTACCGAGTGATAACACCTGACCCAGCTCCAGCACTAGAGGACAGAAATCAGTTTGATGTTTTAACCAGTGTTCCTACCAGTTAGGGGAGTCAAGGGGTAACCACATGTGATCTGAAAAAGTCTGTTATTTCTAGATCAGATAAACTACCTAAATATCTGACACTCCACAAACTTACCTCCAGTAACATCTCATATGTTAATCCACACTGTGGAAGTACAGTAACACCTGGACTGACTTGTGTTGAATCCTCCAAATCAGACATATCTTCTAACAATAACACAAATGTTCATTTACCAACTGTTCTCACTATATTCCCTCATTCCCTTTGTGATACTCCAGCATATACTGATGTTTCTTGCACTTGTACAGAAACAGTTAATTCACTCTGTAAGGTGCAGCATATGTTAACTTACCTACAAACATCACCACAAATGATGACTTAATTAGTGAGAATAACACTGAAGCTTACCCTACTACTATGGTAACTCAACAAATGCTGACCTACCTTATGACTGCCCTGTAAATATGCATATACCAGCTTTAAATAACATGACTACCCAATTACCATGTGTTAATATTACATATGCCAACCTGCCTTATGATTGTCCCAGATTTGTTCATGTCCCATCTGTAAATAATGCACATGTTGATTTATCTTCTGATGTCAACACATTTGATTATTATCCATCAGTTGGTATTACAAACATTGACTCACCTTATAGTAATACTTCAAATGTATACTCTCCTGTAAATTATTTGTGTCCCAATGTTTACTCATCTTGTGAAAATTATCAACGAATTAGTCCAAAATATATCCGCAATACTTGAAAACCCATGTGTCGACATCAAACACGTGTAAACAACACAACAAAGGCGATAAAAAATAAATTTTTAGACGAAGCCGAAGCGACTCTAGGTCATGCACGAGCTTATACATTAGATCAATGTGTAAAAACGAAAGGTAACAAACCACTGTTTAGCAAGTCACATTGTTGTCAGGTACTGCGTAGAAAATATCATGAGGCCAAAAAAACATAACTTGAGAAAAACTTTAGAAAATAAACAAAGATTAATTAATGCAAGTAAATCATATAAAAAGTCCATAGTGAAAGAACACTCCATAAAGAAATTCACTATAGAAGAAAAACAAATGTGCCAACTAAGGGTAAATGATACTAAGGCGTTTTACAAATTGCTTAAACCGCAAACAATGAAAATACGTTAACACCATTAGATGATTTTTAGTTTTTTTTCAGTCTTTAAGTAAAGATGAATCATATGACAATGAAACAATAACAAATTTTGATAACATAGAGCTAGATAGTGATAATGTTTTAAATAGAAGGTTCGAAGAAGGAGAAAAGCTATACATGCTGTAAACCATTTGAGAAACGGTAAAGCACCAGGAACCAATAACATTATTAACAAGTATATTAAAACGACTGTAGACTTAATGCTCCCAATCTATGTTAAACTGTCCAATATGCTTCTTGATAATAGTGTTTTCCCAAATGGGTGGTTGACGGGTGTAATCAAACCAATTTATAAGAATAAAGGAAATCGTCTATTACCAGAAAACTATAGATCAATAACGCTGCTTAGATGTATTTCAAAACTATTTACAACAATTTTAAATACCCGATTAAATAAGTTTATTGAAGAAAATGATATCTTGAAAGAATCCCAAACTGCTTTCTGAAAGGGTTACTCTACTACTGACCACTTATTTAGTATACATTCCCTCATTGAAATTTTAAAGAAAAGAAAAAAGAAATTATTCTGTGCTTTTATAGATTTTGAAAAAGCTTTTGATCTAATTTCTAGGACTTATCTGTGGCAAA
>JAULBS010027916.1:0-10431 GCA_032355785.1 Symmetromphalus regularis
GTATTAGCCACTCTCATGGAAAATCCATGAGAATGTTGTCACCCCTACACCGCGGTGAGGAACAGTACACGTAGGGGCTAAAACTATTTACATAAAAGTTTATTTTATACTGAAACAAAAAGTGTGGGTAAATTAAGCTTCACTGCCCGAACTAGATAGAGGGCCTGATACTCAAAGAATGACACTGGTACTAAATAGGGTGGTTTCTTTTATACAGTTTGACAGTAAATCATTTAATAGAAGATTCAACAAACATCAAGTATGGTAAAAAGAAATTAAAAATAAACCTTGATTTGGGTCATCCCTGTCACGGATAAAACTCAAGTTGGTAATACAGGATGTAGTTAGGAAATCACACAATCTGCCCATGTGAACTCTGAAACATAGAGAAATAAGATAAATAATTAAAGCATACCTATCCAAAAGCAGTCTAAAACAACTTCATGTCATATCTATTTTTACTAGTAAAATAGAACTTGACAACTTAATGATATAGCCATAATAAAAAGATTGTTTGCAACCAACCTTGCATGATAAACAGTTTGCAAACTTTTAAAAAATATGTCACATGTTTGATAAACAGAATTTCAAAATAAAAGTGTCAGAAAATAAGGTAGGATTGATACCCCTAGTAATACACAGATGTTTTTTAAAGTTCTAAACAGTGTTTCACAAATGATATTTCAGAGGTTGTCCAACAATTTCCTATATATATTTGATGTCTTAGGTGGGAGGATGGGGGTGTTATTAAACAAACATTCAAAGGATGAAGTATGTACTGTCCTATTTGTTTAATTGATTAAAAATATTTTTGTGTTTATATTCTATTAAGGTCCAAGAAATAATTGTTTCAACCATACCTTGTTCCATTAATGTAACCAGTTTGCAGTTTCTTGATAGTGGCTACCAGAATTGGTGGTGGGTTGTTAGCATTGTCTGAAAGATTTACAAATGATTTTTAAAATGCTGTTAACAGTTGCAATCTGGCATCAATAAACAACCCATATTTATTTTATATATCATATTTCCCAAATATACCAAAAAAAATTCATTTCCTTAACCCATCTTAAAAAAGTGTTCAATTTAATATTACTAATGAAATTGTAACAGAAGTCAAACATACATCACCACAATAAAATTGTGTTATAATTAATAAATTTATTTATTTTATATCATTCATTAATTTTTTTTTTAAATAATAAGCTCAAATATATTTAAGTATTCTTAGTTAACTAATATGTCAAAAATAAACTGATTGTTTGAACACTTGTAAAAACTAAAAATTCTATACAGTAGTTTATTTCATCACAGTACCTGTAAATGTACACATATCTATTTATTAATTTTAACAAATGTACAGATATTAACTGAATTTGGTGATTTTCAGATGACATTTAAATTGTTTTTAATTTTTTAACCAACCATTAATTACTTTCTAGAAATGCTATTCCCTACTCAGCAAGTAGTAAGTAGTAATAAATATTGCAACACAAATATCTTACATAAATTTATATATGAATTCCAAAATACTAGTAGTTCAAAACATGTTTTCTACATTACAGATAGGAAACACTAGCATCAGAGAAAAGATACAAGTTTTAATAAGCAATACATATCCATATGTGCAATAATGAATAAAGAATATTTGTTTGCCTCAAAACCAATAATTCGCTTCCAGTCTAATCATTTTTTATTTTAGTTCTTTTATTTTTAATTAGGTGTTTAGTAATTTTAACGATGCAAAAGAAAAAAAATCAAATTGTTACACTCTTCATATATGTTAGATGTTTTTTCAGAAATCTGTCACATTTATCTACATTTTTTTGTTATAGACTACATATCAGACATATATTCTGCTTGTGAAAATAGCCCTTTAATAAAAAAAAAATTCTGATAAAATTGTTGATTTCTATGGTCTTAGAAACTAATGGATTTTTTTTATAAAAGATAGTAAATATTTGAAAGTTATGTTTTTCATAGGTCTATTGGGTAAAGGCAAACAAACACTTTTCATCATAGACCAAGTTAAAAATGCATGTGGATTAGTAATAGTACTAGATTAGTAAGCAGTGCAAACATAACGAAGAAACTGGAGATTAACAAAGCTAGAAACAATTATTTAATCCTGTTTAATTTTTTTTTTTTTATCTCTTATACTTTATAATGTATGTTTTACAATTCCAAAATATAAAATGCTGAAATATTCCTTGGATTTTGTCATGTGCAGAGATTGTATTGAGTTTTAGCATGAATATTACTAATTAATACTAAAAACAAACAAGGCTTCTTTCATATATGTATTCCCCATAGATATCACATACCACAAATTTTGATAAACCTATCACAGAGCACAGATGAGCTTGGAACAGATTTTTTTTTTATCATTCTGAAATCAGAACTATTAATCAAAATCATAATACATATTATGGGATTGGTTAGAATACAATTTCTTTTTAACATTCCAAAATGTACCAAAACTATTAATCAAAATCACTATATTCCTTGTGGTATTGGTTGGAACAGGATTTCTTTTTAACAATCCAAACTTTACAAGAACTATTAATCAAAATCATAATATATATATTACAGTAATACTCGATAAATCAACCAATTAAAACAATTGAACAATCAATGACAAAGAAGACAAGATGCAAGTGAATCACCTACCCATTAATGTGTATGATACCGTAATAGATATAGTAGGACGACCGATGCCCTTCCAGTGTAACCTCAAGTAATAGATCTCGTCGGTCAAGTTTGAGAGGGTCAGGCATGTGTCATCGGCTGTGTAAAACCTCTCCTCATCCATAAACTGTGGACACAGTCATGCAGTGAGAATAACATGAACACACTACATAAAGGTAATCAAACAGGGTTTAAGCTGGCGTTCGCCAATTCGCCAAATACGAATTAAAATGGAATTTGGTGAATGCACTGGATTATTAAATCTTCAAGTAGCTAATTCGATATTCGTGACTCTTTATTTCCTTGTTACTTGTGTAATTCCCACGTTTAATTGGTCAGTGTACCATCCAAATACAACTTGCTTATATTTATGTACACATACACAGTTCATTCAGAAAACATTGGAAGATTTCCACTCAGGTAATAAAGTTGCTTCATGCTAACTGAAACTGAATTTAGCTACATAATTTCTGGCAAAATTGCTAATGATTTTTACAGTCCAGCTTAAACCCTGACGTGCTCTAGGATTAAACAAACTGAACACTCTCAAAAGTGCTTGTATCAAAATCTGTGCATGACCATCTCGTCTTATTAGAGTTTTTGATGTTAAAAAAGTCATAACAATTATTCTTTTTTCTTTCTTTTAGTACCCTGCTCCAACTTTCTTAGTGGTGTGACCAAAACTCACTCTCCTTTTTTCTTTTCTTTATTTTCAATGTATAATTCTCTACATCCAGCAACGTAGGATGGATTTCAAAATGGGGGTGGGGAGGGGAGTGGCTTAAAAAGGTCTTGCAAGTTTTGTTACCTTAAATACTGGACTGGAGAAAGGAATCTTTACCCGAAATACAAACTGGCAAAAAAAGGGGCAGGAGCCCACCTTAGCCCCCCTCCCTGGCTCCTACAAGCCTGATATCCATTACTGGTTGGACCCTTGTTTTCACTTCTAATCATTTAATATAATGCTGAATGTGGTATTGGTTCTTTACCTATAAATAAAAACTGCAATACCCACAATACTTTAATCTGTTGTGTAAAAAAACCTCCATAGAATAACCATTTTAGTTATTTTACAACATGGGGCTGCCTGTTCAAGAAAGGACTGGACTTTTTATATTATGACATCATAACAAAAACAACCTTACAAAAATAATAAAAGCTAAAAAAGCCTGTATATATCAAGATAAAGCAGAGAATAGCAGCCTAATAATATATTTTGAAGAAATTAAAGACAAGACACACTAACACACAAAACAAGCAAAGTATACCAAGTGACCATGTGCATGTTAGCGAGACATGAAGATATATAGCAAACCAATCACAGCATGCTATCACAATCAAACACTATTACAAACAACTAAAGCAAGAGGGTTACAATCATGTGGAAAGAGACAATGTCAAATTATTAACAAAGTACTAGTTTATCCACTGAGATGGAGCTAGCCGAGATCAAGGGCTATTGGATTTAATGAATCTTGCTGGATGGAAGAAACAAAATTGTAGACCAGGCAGCAAAGTATTAAAGGTAAGAAATGTTTGTTTAAACAACACCTTGGCAAATGTTTAATAGTGGTTATTAGATATCAAATATATAGTCTTTGCAATGCATGGTTTATAAAAGAAAACAGCTGTCTCTGCATAATATTTTATGTTACTCTTTTCAGTTAGCAACAATGGGACTTTTAAATACACCTTCCTACGAACATGACTGAAATTATCACAGCTTGTATTCAGTATAATTTCATTTACTGAATATAGTAACAGCTAAACCTATTAAACATATCTTATAAAAATTAAAAATAATCCATAACAAAAGTGACATTGTCTCTTTAAAGCTGACACAGAAAAATTAGTGCTCTAATGTTCGTGGAGGAATTAAAGAGAGAGAGAGACAACAACTCCACACCTAACATCTGAGTGGACAGAGTAAAGAGCATTGTCGGACGGCCAAGTATCCGCCAATTGCGTGCCAAGTATTCGGCATCCGTTTTGAAATGGTCGACGAGGAAATCCACATCAAGCGGAAGGTAGAAATGGTGCTGATCCAAGAACTGTAGACAAAGATGGAATTAAATGTGTCATGTATACATAAATGGTGTGCTACTCTCCTGCTGCTGACAGCTCAGTGTTAACGTAACAGCCTCGTTACCAGTATTTGTAGACATTTAAAAGCGATTTAGAGGTGCATAAACATAACAAATATGTAAATGTCATGATGTAATGGGATTTTATTTTAAAATATAACGTTAAAAGTTATATGCCTATTTGTGACCGCGCATGAGAAAATCACATATGTTGCAGAACATGCTTTCACCGGATAGTCTAAAAAGGTCACAAAGTTTTTAAAATTTGGTTTCGAGTTGTGCAGGTTTTCTTCTACACAAATCCAACATATGTAGAACTAATTTACTCTCTTAAATGGTTAATTTGCAATTTTTCTACAAGCAATTCCAATCCGGAATAGTGAAAACTGCTTATGTTTAGGGCTGATTTCTGAAGAATCATGCTTTCAGTTTCAGTGAAACCTCTATAAAAAATTAATAAAGATATTTGAAATCTGTTTATTGCATTTTGTTTTGCTATTTCTATTCATTTAGATTCATTTAAAACCTTAAATTATCAGAAATGACCAAAATACCTGGTTTGCTCATGCACGGTCACATTTTATGTAGAATATACAGAATCTGATGGTTGTATATTCAGAAGGAGATGTTTGCAGAGATCAAAAAAATTATTGTACATGTATAAATCATAAGCATACATTTATTTTACATATACAGAGGCATATAGAATGTATAAAAGAAACATAATTATGTTAAATGTACACACATAACAATGCAATAATATTACAATAGTACATGAAATGTTTGATATGGCACTAATATAATTATCACACGCATCTTTTATGTATCTTACACTTGTCACTTAAAAATATACTCATGTTAATAAAACATTTTATGAATAAATTATAAAATTCTGTAAGATACTGAGCAAACGCAGGATTTTCACAAAACTACAACCTCAAAGGAAAATATTTCAGGTAATTACATGCATTGGAAAAGTGTTGTTTCATTCCTATGCTCTCACTTAAGCAAAACATTTTTTTTAAAACATACAGCTTTATTATAAAAAGAAAAAGCAGCAAAAATAATATCTTTAAAAAAGATGAGTTTTCTATTCACTGGTTTTAATTTAAACACTGACAAACTGCAAAAGCAAGCAATTATACAGGAATAACCGTCCTCACCAAAATAGAACAATTAACATATCAAGGGGCACAAATATAAATAAGCTAGTAATGTCCCCACCACTCCCATGGTATAAAGACAAAATACTTCATTATCAAAATAGAAAAAAAATCTACTTTTTGAAAGTTGAGAGTGAAAATGAAATAGAATATTTAACAAAGGGTATAACCTTAAATAATTCAGCTTCAGTTACTCCACTAAAAAACACATACTGCAACAGTGATAAGATAAACAAATTAATATTTTGATTCTATCAAATGACTGGAAACTCATTCCTATCAGATAGAAGGATAGAATGGACAGACAGACAAGCCACATTCAATATCCGCCCATTAAAAAAAAAGCAGTTTTCAAAAAATAGCATAATATATTTGTGTAAAAAAAATACAACATATAAATTATAAAGTAATTTTCATTTATAGCCTGTAAAAGCAACTTATAATGTATATTTAATTAGCATTGTGTGAAACTTATAACGTAAATTGCATTCTGTGCATGTCACTACAAGGCAGGCACACGTATGTAGCACTATCAAGGTTTGTGTACACAAATAATTTGTGTATAGAAAACACAACTTACAATGTATTGGGGAATTAAATAAGCAGCATGTAAACACAAGGTAATCCTATTAAACGTTTCGGTATATAAATATTTTATACACATGATGCAAATATACAGATAATTGTCCATCAAAAAACATATTTATTTAAAAAAAAAATTAAATGTCTTAAAGACTTTCCAAGAAAATTATTCAGGGTTTCGATCAGAAGGGAAAATGTATCAAGCCAGTATGCCTTAAGAAGCTGAGATTAATAATATATACTGTACAGCTATGATCATGTGCCATTCATAACATTTTTGTTCAACCTTTGCTCCAAGAAGGCCATACCGTCTTAGGGTCTCAAAAATGCAGAACCGCATGAAACTAAGCACCAGCCATCCTCCAAATATTTAGGCAAAAAAACTAATATAATTCTATTAAAAATATTAATTATACTTCTTGAAAGAAAAGAGCTCTATGTCTGTTAAAGACAATATTCTATGTTTATCCATTCAATGACACGTGTAGGAAATTTGCATTTGTTCTGCAAGCCTTTGTGAACTAAATCTTGCTTTTGTTTTGTAAATTGTTACATGTATTCACAAAGTATGAGCCAGCTTCCAACAAGTTTTTAATCACTGTCATCAGCTTAACAGTAGTGATATACTACCACTGGACCCCTGAGACTCACTTGTATAAATCCACCATTCTCCTACATATAATGTTACATATACAGAAAGTTGTAATTTGGTATGCAATCATGGGCATAAATCCCAGGGGGTAAGGGGGAGGACACGTCCCCCCACTTTTTGGATGGGGGGATGCCTATATAATTACCCCCCCCATTTTTTGCTTAGAAAAACTGAAAATTTCTGTGAAATTAAAATGCCTAAATAATAATCTTTACCCATATTTCTCTTTATTGTATCAATGTAACACTTTAAACCATGTCGTCTTAGTGCAAATATACTGAAGTACACAAGTGGTCTATAATGTTGAGGGATGGGGGGTGGCAGTGGGATGTTCCATACCCCACCACCTTTTGGACAAGGGTGTTTTCTGTGCCCCCACTTTCAGGAACGGATTTTCACCCTTGTAGGCAATGAAAATGCTAAGCTAAGTATTATGAAAAGAAGTAAAAGATAACTAAGGACACATTTTTTAATCTCACTGACAAATAATTTAAAACATTTAACTGTGATCATGACACTTTAAAAAAGTCCATTTTTTTCTAGTCTATGTATGTATATTTGTTGATTACTTTAGTTTGTGTAAACCTCAGTTAAAAAGGACAACAGTCTTGGAAATAGCAAAAATGTCCTATGTTCCATTTTTTTTCATTTCTTTGTTAAATAATAATTCAAAATATTACCCCTTAAAACACATATTACGAAATGGACACTTTTTCACAATGAAAAAATGCAGAAGGCAGACGTCCATTACAAAGTGGAGTAGCTCTACCCTTTTTTTAATATTTGAAACAAGTATGTAAATTGATTGTGCCCCTTTAACATGAAGCTACAGTCTGCTACATTACTTATGTACTAGTAATATTTAACTTTATTATATATCTATATGTGTCTTCCAATAAAATTCTTTCAAATACATCATGTGGTTAATCATTAATCATTACAAAAGACATTAGTGGATTGGACAGAAAATGCTGACATCATGAACAAAAATGTGTAGCAAAGACAAAAATCTATATTTTTATTAAGATAAAATATCTTACCTGTGGTATGAAGGCTATGATCTGATCTTGTAATGAGTACAGCTTGCTGGTTGCTAAGAGACCGATCTCACTTGAAGGTCGCCCAGTGAGACCTAGTCGCTTGTTTTTTCCTAAAATCAAAATCCACAAAAAAAATATATATAAATTAAAACTTGTTTTAATGCCTTTCATACAGGACTATTTTCTTGAATTAAATACCATTTCCAGAATGAAACTACTTTTCCTTTCTGTTATTAATGCATATGGAAGGGGCTATGAGGAAATGGAAAAGGCACAAGAAATGCATGAATACTATCTTGTGAAAATGATAATCAATTCGTGACATGTTATACTTTTATAAAACCATTGGTTATTTTACTGGTTAAAAGTTGCATAAACATATTGTCTGGATGGGTGGAATTTTCTTAACAAAACATTTGATATCTTACTCCATTAAAAACTTAACACTGGTGTTCCCATAACCCCAAAACTACTCCAGGCAATAATTGCAGTGTCTCCTAAATAAAGAACTTCGACTCCTGCATGTCTGTTGATTCTCATGTCCCTAATCAGCATATTTATTACACTACATCATGTTAATGAAGTAGTCTTACCTAGAAGTGAATAGATCTGACTGAGGACGCGGGCTGGATACACACTGATGGGTGACACCTGAGCAACAGTCTCAACGTCAATGCCCTGCATCAGTAGCTTGTCCTGAATAATTGAATCCTCTGCCAAGATGACAACTGTGAAAATTAAGATTTTGTTTTTAGCAAAACTATTAAAAAAATAAAATTAAAATCATATCATCACCCTAAATTATTTTTAGGCCATTTTGAGATTTTCAGCCTAACTCACTTCTTAACTTTTTATAAGAGTTGTTGTAAGCTGTAAAATGCCTACATCATTGTGCACTTCCTAACCCACTTGGTGATAATCTGATAAATTGTTAATAAATAGTCACTAATGGATAATTGCAGCAGTTTCTTGCCTTTTTCTCAAAACAACAAAAAATGACTTATGAGGTTATGAAGGTGACGATATATGAGGTCTATTAATTTTAACGTCAGATTACCGAACATGATAGGTGGTATGTGTGTGTCTGAGTAAAGAATATTTGAAATCTTTACTTACCCTGAACAACAACATCAGGTTTTGATTCAAGGACCAATCTTTTATTGAGTGGGTCCAGTTCTCCAGGTGACAAAAATCCCTACAACACAGAATAATTTATCAATGAAAGAAGTTTACCATAAGTTAATTAACAGAACTATGCTCTCCTGATAAATTACATATCATGTCAAGGCGAGTAACATATTTAGGCTAGTGGTACCTTCAACTATTCCAAGCTATAACAATAGATATACTTGAATTCCAAAACAAAACAGAATACTTTTTAATTTAACTATAGTGTGACCTCCAATAGCCAATATTTATTTTCCTGCAGGAAGTCATTAAACAACCATATAATTGAATTCCAAAACAGAAATACATTTGCTCACTTTATTAGAAGTTACCAAATGGAAACAATATAGGAAAATAGCTAAAATGTGAATGGGTATATCTCCAGAAATACTGTCAAATGGCACTCCCAACAACCTCAGTTTGCAACATAAAACTTCTATACTAAATCAAAAATATATGTGTTATTATTACAATATTATAACAGATATATTTACATTTTGTCATAACTGGAATCTCACAACATAACAATCATACAGTAGTTGGTTGTTTTTAGTAAAAATATCCAAAATTAATTAACCTCATCCTTAATGTCAGTTTTATTTTTTCTAGGTTCTTTAAAAATTATGAGTAAATCCAAACTCCACACAGATATCTGGGTTTGACATATGTACACGGTAATGACAGAGCTGAATGATTAATATTTCTCACATAAACTTTATTCTAACAGAAGTTTTAATATTAACATACTTCATACATGAGTCGACCCAAGATGTACATTGACTGCCCCCACATGTGAGGCATTTTACCACCAGGTTGTCGCTTCTGACTTTTGGGACTGTCATATTCTGCTTGAACCTGAAATAAAACAAAATACACAATACGTATAAAATATTATAAAACCAGTTGCATTATCCTGCCTCCATGTAAAATTCTTTAATCCCATTGGTTGTTTGCCGGTTGATAAAACCCTTATACCCCTGTGGGCCGAGTCAATTTTTCTTATACCCGTCTGTAATTTTCAACAATTTACTGCCACCCCAATTATATTAAAAACAAAC
>JAULBS010027926.1:0-10431 GCA_032355785.1 Symmetromphalus regularis
TTCACTTTTATGTTGTTTGGAGATTCAGTTGTTTCTGTGATTTATGTAATATAAATTTTCTGTAAACTCTTATAAGCCGAACTGTTGAATGGGAATTATTTACTTGACACAATGGCAGGTGCTCTAACAGTGTGTTCGCTACGCTTACAAAAGCATGCTATTTGTGCATTAATGCAGTGTTGTATTGAATTAAACTATTGAAGATTACACTTTTATATATATTTTTGATCAAAATAAGTTAATTTTATCATCTTTGGAGGACTTAAAATAAAACGTTTTTTTTTGTCCATTTACATACATGAACGCAACGTAAAGGTGCGCAGATGGTTGTGTCGCGCAGACTTATGAGACGTGAGTTTAATTCTAGGCTAATCCAGAACGCTAAACATTCTAAAATTGATTCAGGCGATAAAGCCGATAAACATAAAATGACGTCATTACAAATTAGATTATACATAATCTGGTATTACTAATATGAATGATGACGAAGCAGCTTATGCTGATTCTCGACTGGCTATTAACATAGACATCCGGTAAGATCCGATCTTTTGCGAAAGCTGATTAGTTAAGATCTGTAATGAACGGACCAATGCAATCACGCGTATTATGTTTCCTACACTATTTCACCAATTTTTATCCCAAATCGACATCAAGTTAGCCAGGACAACCGTTCTACTCGATGCCTATCTATCACCGTGACTAGAATTAATAACCCTCCATTCAATTTTATTTTATTTGGCAACTTTAGAAACGTTTACCTTACGAAGCTAAGGCATCGACTAAAAATTGAATTGTTGACATTTTAACGTATGTTGTATTACGTTGCTATGTAACAAAATCTCGACAAATCTCGTAAAACCCCCGGGTAGGATCTTGCCCAGTGAAATTGGGCCGTACCGGTTGTTATTGTAGCGTAGATTTTAGAGTAGCGTAAATACAAGTGGAGTATCAGTTTAGAAGCAACACACATTACTACGTCACTGTTCATTGAGGATTTGTTGGTATCACGTTTTATTAAAACAATATATTATTAGTTCATTAAATTTCTCTTATTCATGTGACGAATGTGCCTTTTTCGTTCTACTTTTCTTGTATACTATAAGAACGTTATGACTTAACGGAGCTGTATTTACTTGCCATAAGAAAGGAGTGCGTTGGCACTTAGGATCCTAACGCTTTTTTTATTGTTGCTTTCTTCAGTTTTTTCAGTTGCAAAAGAAAATAACTTCAGTGTAAGGGAACTCTATAACACAGTGTAATAAAAATATTACACAACTCGATCTCGTAGGATACGGAATATATTACAATTCGTGTGTTTTTAATCGTACATCACTCGGTTTCGCTCGTGATATACGATTGAAAACACACTCGTTGTAATATATTCCGTATCCTAAGGGATCTCGTTATGTAATCTCTATATATCTACCTAATTAGTATCCATCTATTCTTATAAAAACTATGACTATGACAGTAAGTTATAAAAATAAAAGTTAAACTTAATTAAAACAAATAAATCTACTTTATCACATCTTGGTAATTAAGCAAACTGTATTGCGGTATATATTGTAATATGGTTTCGCTGTATCGCAATATATTACAATACGGTTTTGGCCGTATCGTTGCACCCCTAACTATACACTGACAGAGCTTACACTGATGCGGATGGTCCTTTCACAAATAAAATAGTTAAACATGTATAAATGCGAGACCTTACACAAAACACTTTCATCCATCTTAGACCGTCTGTATAAGGACTGCCAATCTCCCAAGACCGGGTTTATAGAATGAACTTTGTTACAGCATTGTTCCAATCGCCAGTTAAGACAAAATATATTAGTTGATGAAAAATTCAAAGCAGCCTTGGAAGCTAGGTTTGCCTTTTCATTGCCCCTATTACCGACATGAGTGGGTATCAGCATCCCGGTTAAGGGCTGTTCCAGTTTTTGAGATTAGAGACTTGGTACACGAAAGTAAGTATGTGAGAATAACAAATTTAGATGCATTTAAAATTTTAAAGCAACCTTGGTCATCAAAATTAATATTGTCGGTTTTTCTGCATTAAATTTTGTTTTAGATGGATATTGCTACAGAATTTCTATCTCGCGATCCATCAGTAAACATGAATGAAATCACTAAATATGTTCTTAATTTCCAAGAAATGTTGTTTTTATACTAGCTGACCTGGATGTTTTGGTAAAACGTTTAACTTTGATGCATACTGAAGAGATATCTTTCTATAAACAGGACTTACTTCGTTTTGCATTTTTATTAACCAATGTTTGGGGACATTCCTCTCTCAGGTACGAATTCATTTACTTCGATGGTCACTCTGCATCCATACCTACAATCTAAAATTCAGAAACAATATAATTTATTACAACTACGTGTATATAAATTAAAACAAGTGATATTTCTGCTGTTCAGAATAATTACAGCTAGAAGTACATGCATACGTAACAAATCTTTTAAATATACGTTTTAACTCCATTCTAGTTAAAGTGATATAATAGTAACAATGTTTCTGCAATCGTGTATGTGTGTGCGTGCATGTGTGCGTGTGCATGTGTGTGTGCGTGTGTGTGTGTGTGTGTGTGTGTGTGCGTGCGTGCGTGTGTGTGTGTGTGTGTGTAAAATATGAATATAACCGTTAGCACAACAATCAAAGCATTCTATATTAAAGTCCACTGTATTTAATGGATGATTTTAAAAATTATTTTCGATACGTGTAGTTAACTATAGGGGAGTTAGTGAAACGTGTCACAAGTAATGAGTGTTATTTGTTAAAAGTGATCAAAACGAATAAATTATTGTGTAAATAACATAGCAGTGTTTAAACAGAAAAATATATAAATGGTAAGGACTTTTTCCGTCCTGTTAAAATAAAATGTCTCCTTTAAACAAAAAATAATAATTATCTTTATTTTCTTTTTTAAATATGACAGAAAATAAAATATCAACTATTAAAAAAAACAATTGTTTTTAAATGAAATAAATACATTTAAATGAAACAATTATATTAGACCTACAAACAGCCATGTATTTTGCGACAGAAGCCAATATTTACTTATAGTCTGGTTTTTTTTTTCTAGTTTATACATGCATTTTGGCAAATTAAAAACAAAATATATGTTACCTCATTAATCTTGGTATTTTTCGAAATAAAAAAGGTTCTATTTTTGTATAACTTACTGTGAATAATGATTCGGTATTGTTTGAATGGCAATCGAAATAGTAGTTTTCGTATTTTGAAGCGTCATTACTTGGGCAGTCATATTTGATTTTCTGCTGACTAACCCACATAAAAATGGGGGTGTCAGATAATTAGTATAATATATTTTTATGGTACGCGGTTATTATTTTATTATAATTGTCATTATCAAAAATTAATATCAATGTATTTGTTAAGATTTATTTATTAAAGCAAAACAAGAAATCGGACCTATGTCTCCAATTTTTAATATGTTGGAACTGGTTTCTAATATGATATTATCGATAACTGTATTATATGTAATTCTTGTTTTTTGACTAAATACGTATGGGCTCAAACTGTTAAAGAAAAAAAATACTTTCTTGTAAATAAATGTTAAAAGAAAGACAACTAAAATCACACTCTAACGATATTACATATCGCTAGACTTGTAAATGTTGGTTCATCCTCTATACAATCAGCTGAATGTTTATGCGGAACACTTTCTCGTGATATCTTCATGCATTGCAAGCTAGATCTTAAACAAATATATTTTGTTTAATAATATTTACTTTATGTTAAAGTATTTGTGTGACATTATAGTCAGATGAAGCTATATATTTGTCGTTTTCACTGGGTGGATTAGCAGACATTCGTCAACATTCTTCAGTATTTGGAAAAACTGTATTTTAATAACTGAGCATACAAGGAAATTGAATTCTTTACCAGTATATAAGTAATGTTTATCATATCTGTGTTCTACATATTTTATTATTATGTATACGTATAAGCTATTTATCATGAAATTATTGTATTCTTTTTATTATATCTTGTAAATTTAACAATCTTCATATTATGGAAGAAATAAAGAATATCTATCTTTTTAAAATGATTTAAGCCACTTATGTAAATAAATTGGGTTCTTACTGCAGTTATGTTTTTTTAGCATTTATATCATTCGAAGTAAGATAATTTATTGATAACAACTATAACTTGATATATTTTTACATTTCGAATTAAGTCAATATTGAAACTGTTACATAATGAATACATACATGGTGGCGCGCCTTTCATAATTAAAGGTAGACATGAGTAGCAGCATTCTTTCTCCATTTCGTAGCATAGGTATGGTTCACTCTCTGTGATTTCCGTGCAGCGTGCACTCTTGTCTCCATACTTACAGACTAAAAATAATTAAAATAATATAATTTAATACAATTAAAAAACTGATATTTCTGCTATTGAGAATAATTATTATCGTCTACTTATCAAAAACAACTTAAAATAGAAGGTTTTAAAATACATTTCATTTTTAAATTCCACTGTATTTAATGGAAGATTTTAAAAATTATTTTCGATACATGTAATTAACTTTAGGGGAAGTTAGTGAAACGTGTTAGAAATAATGAGTGCTATTTGTTAAAAGTGAACAAAACGAATAAATTATTGTGTAAATAATATAGCAGTGTTTAAAAAGAAAACTATGTAAATGTATTTTTAAAAGGTAAGAACATTTCCGTCTTCTAAAAATAAAATATCTCCTTTAAATAAAAAATAATAATTACATTTTTTTTAAATATGTAATAAAATAAAATGTCTACTATAAATATATATATTTTTTTAAATGAAATAAATACATAATTATGAATGAAGCAATTATATTTGACCTACAAACAGCCATGTATTTTGCGATAGACGCCATTATTTACTTATAATCTGGGTTTTTTTTTAGTTTATACATATATTTTGGCGAGTTAAAAACAAAATATATGTTACCTCATTAATCTTGGTATTTTTCGAAATAAAAAACATCCTATTTTTGTATAACTTACGGTGTATAATGTTTCGGTGTTGTTTGACTGGCATTACTTGGGAAGTCATATTTGATTTTCTGCTGACGTCAGACTAACCAACATAAAAATGGGGGTGTCAGATATTAATTTGTATAATATATTTTTATGGTATGCGGTTATTTTATTATCATTATCAAAAATTAATATCAATGTATTTGTTAAGATTTATGTATTAAAGCAAACCGAGAAATCGAACCT
This sequence comes from Symmetromphalus regularis, assembly GCA_032355785.1. Taxonomy (NCBI): domain Eukaryota; kingdom Metazoa; phylum Mollusca; class Gastropoda; order Neomphalida; family Neomphalidae; genus Symmetromphalus; species Symmetromphalus regularis. The sequence continues at coordinate 5,239 of JAULBS010027926.1, forward strand.
ATGTCTCCAATGTTTAATATGTTGCAACTGGTTTCTAATATGATATTATAGATAACTATATATGTTACAGTGAAAGTGCATAATCAGGCATTTCACGAAATGCCTGGAATGTTTAGTCATTTCACGTAATGCCTGTTTCACTCAGTCATTTCATGAAATGCCTAAAAATATCAGACATTTCGTATAATGCCTGAAATTATGGTTCAATCATTACGCAACTTGCCTGAATGTGGTTTCAGGCATAGTGTGTAATTGATGGACTTCCTACTTTCTGCTAGTGTACAGTAACTGTCTTTTGAGAATTTAAACAATTTTTTGCACCAAAAATGGTATTAAATCAGAAGTTGTACTGGATACTCCTCTAATATTGTAGTTAAATATTTTACATGTAACCTCTGTTCTTTGAAGTCATGTTAACAATGTTCATCTATTTCATACCTGAAGTTAGCAAAGAGATTTGTTTGTGAGGACCCCTGAACAATAGAAGTATTTAAAGCATTACATTTATCGTCAAAGCCTAGTAACAAAACAAATCTTTGAGGTGAAGTTAGCTGCATATACATTTGCAACTATCTACAATCACACTACTCATGGGGAGCTGAGAGTAATTAACAGCCTATTTAACTCAGAACCTTTAATCACATCTTCTTTGAAGGTAAGTTACTAATTCAAACATTAAAGTTAATTAAAGAGATTTTGCATAGTTTATGATAACTTTAGAGGAATATTTTGTTCATTGATGTGTATTGACTAATCCTTGAGGCTTAGTGAGGAGACTATTGTTTTATTGATAGCAATTGTTTTTACTGTGCACAAGCAGGGCCCTATAAAAAGATACTGTCTTTTGGTAAGCACATCACCCGGGACTTCTGGGACTGCTGTCAGAATGGCGCTTGATAACCAAATTTAAAGAGGAATTATATACAAAAAGTATGAACAATGGCCAAAACATCTCATTCCAAAGAATGTATACTACGAAGCCACTTTTCTTTATTTTACTTTGTTCTAATAGATGTGTGGGACGCGTATCAGGGAGCTAGGGATAAGGCAAATTATTTTGGTACTCATCTTGTTCAAATTCTGTAATTCTAAAAGTATTTTGCATTTCATAAGAATGCAAATTCATTATCTATTGCCAGTTTCACACTACATAGACATTACCCTAAAGAACTAGACATTTCATAAAACAGGCATTTCGCATTTCTGAATTTTAGAAAATTAAAATGGACTGTAACATATATATATTACTGTTTTATGACTAAATACCTATGGGCTCAAACTGTTAAAGGTAAAAATACTTTCTTGTAAATAAATGTTAGAAAGACAACTAAAATCACACTTTCACGATATTACATATTGCTAGAATTGTAAATGTTGGTTCATCCTCTAAACATTTAGCTGAATGTTTATATGGAACACTTTCTCGTGATATAGCAAAACATACCTTGATGTATTGCCAGCTAGATCTTAAAGAAATATATTTTGTTTAATAATATATGTGATTTACTTTATATTAAAGTATTTGTGTGACATTATAGTCAGATGAAGATATATGTTTGTCGTTTTTTACTGGGAGGATTAGCAGACATTTGTGAACATTCTTCAGTATTTGGGAAAATAGCATTTAAATATCTGAGCATACAAGAAAACAGAATTCTTTACCAGTATAATATTTTATTATTACGTATACGTATAAGGTATTTATCATGAAATTATTGTATTCTTGTTATTATATCTTGTAAATTTAACAATCTTCATTTTATGGAGGCAATAAACGATATCTATCTTTTTAAGAGTATTTACACCAATTATGTTAATAAATTCGGTCTTAACTGCAGTTATGTTTTTTAACATTTATATCATTCGAAATAAAATAATTTATTGATAACAACTATAACCTGATATATTTTTACATTTCGAATTACGTAAATATCGAAACTGTTACATAATTAAGACATACCTGATGGTAGTCGTTTCTTAATTAAAGGTGGACATGTGTGGCAGCATTTTTTATCCATTTCGTAGCATCGGTATGGTTTACTCGTTGTGATTTCCTTGCAGCGTACATCCTTATCTCCATATCTACAGTCTAAAATTTTAAAAAATAATATAATTTATTACAATTAAAAAACCTGGTATTTATGCTATTGAGAATAATTATTATCATCTACTTAAAATAGTTTTTAAAATATGTTTCATTTGTTAAATTCCACTATAGTTAATGGAGGATGTTTTAATTAACATGTAATTAACTTTAGGGAAGTTAGTGAAACGTATCAAAATAATTAGTGTTATTTGTTAAAAGTGATCAAAATGAATAAATATTGTGTAAATAATATAGCAGTGTTTAAAGAGAAAATTATATATTTAGAAGGTAAAAAGTTCAGGTCATAATTTTGACCCGTGCCACATCCAATATTGTTCGGACATGTTTCCCCCGGCACGATTGTCTTAAGACCAGGGCACCGGGCCCGGGAGAACTTGTAAAAATAAAATATCTTCTCTTTACAGTGGTTTGATAGTGGATAACCGGGTGATTGTTATGAGTAAATATGAGCTTTACAAAAGATTAGTGGGACTTAGAGATTTTCACGTATGTCATGGACGAAACGTATATCACATGCTACCAAAAGTAGTTAAATTGCTTAAAATTATTTTGACAATTCTGGTTTCCAATGTGCCATGTGAGAGAGAGTTCTCCATTCAGAATCGGATAATGATAAACTTCCGAACGCCAACCAACAATTCAACTAAATGATCTTATGAGAATTTTAAAAAGAAAATCGCCACAGAAAGATTTTCCTTTCTCCTTGGCTTTAGGAAAATGCAAACATAAAATTTAGAAATTATATAGGCATTAATGACAATAGTTGTAAAAAAATGTCTGCATGTTTGCAATTAGCAGTGTGCAATAATATAGACCATGTAAACCTTTAGTTGTGTATTTAGTATGTTTTTATTGGAATGTTATTATTTATTAATGTGATTTCCTATTTATCTTGTTTTATATGTACCTGAATGTATGCATAGTCATATGGATTGTTATAATAAATATTTTAACACCTTTGATTGCTTTGTTCATTTTTATTTCAGATGAGAACACTTTTGCAGAGGCTCAGTATTACCATCTCGCGATCCGTCAGTATTTTGTTAGTCTGTTTGTTTAACGACACCCACTCCCCCAGAACAAAAAATAAACATCATCTATTGTGGGTCATACATTGATTAGACGTAAATAAAAATCAGTGTTAAGAGCTGATTTCTATTATTCAGTATAGACAATAGAAATATAAATATATATAGTAAACAACAGAATACATATCACTATGATACAAAATATTTACAAATTCACTATAATAAATTAAAAATGAAAAATAAATTTATGATACAAATATGACGCACTGACACTCTACACTGACAGTGCTCATACCGAGGTGGCGTATCCTCGTCGAGAATACAAAAAAAAATATGAGTTAAATAAGTATGTGACCTATACGGGAACGGAACAAAATAACTTCATCCCTTCGTGACAGTCTATAGGAGGACTCCCAATCTCCCAAGACTGGCTTTATGGAATGAAGTTTGTTCGCTCCTGCATTGTTCCATTCACCCTGCGAGGTAGACAACATATTAATTAAACATTTATAATCTGTATATGGGATACCCATATTGGCACAAGCCAAATTCAAAGCAACCTCGGCAGCTAGGTGACCCAACGAAAGTCAATTTTCTTTTTAGAAGATAAAAAGGCATACCTTTATGTAAATAAATTGGGTCCTTACTGCAGTTATGTTTTTCACATTTCCATGGTTCGAAATAAGATATAATTTATTGATAGTAATTATAAATTCATTTATTTTTACATTTTGAATTAAGTTATATATCGAAACTATTAGATTTAAGACATACATGCTGGCGCTAGAACGTTATAAAATAAGTTTCTTTTTTAAATTCCACTGTATTTAATGGATTTTTTTTTTATTGCTTTGGTGATTGTTTATTTGTTTAACGACCCCCTAGTACAAACATCGGCAATTGGGAGTCATCAACTAGTTAAATATAAAAATGTTTTATAATTAAATATATACATAACAATTATAACTTGATGTATTTTTACATTTTGAATTATGTAGATATCGAAACTGCTACATGTAAGACACACCTGGAGGCGCTGCTTTATTAATGAAAACTGAACATATGTCACAACAATGACGTTCATAATAGTAGCATCCCATTTTTGTAACTTCATTGACGGTCTTGCAGTATTTTTCTCTGTCTCCAAACTTACAGTCTAAAATTAAAAAATAATATAATTTAACACAATCACATCAATTAAAAAAACTGATATTTCTACTATGAGAATAATTATTATCAGCTCGAGGCAAATAAACTCAACCAAAAAAGAAAGAATGCATGTAATCAATAGTCAGTTATTTCATAAACCAGAAATGGCCGAAATTCAGGAATTTGATAACCACACCATTTAGGAGTAGGCATGTATTTGTGTGCAGTAATATCACAATTTGTGCACGTGTTTGCTGCCAGTGAACTGTTGGGAAGGTACCATCAGGAGGATCACATTTTCACATGTTACTACAATGGGGTTAAGTGCTCTAAGTGCCCCCCCGCGCCTCCACCCCCATCCCCACACCCTTCGTAACTACTATTGAGCATACAAGAAAATGGAATTTATTAGCAGTATTAAGTAATGTTTATTATATCAGTGTTGTACATATTCTTATTATTAAAAGTAGAAGCATAAGGTATTTATTTTGAAATTCTTGTACTCTTGTTATTATAAATTTAACAATCTTCATTGTATGGAGGAAATAAAGAATATCTATCTTTTATACGATTTATATCAAATATGTAATTAAGTTGGTTCCTAACTGCAGTTATTGTTTTCACATTTATATCATTCGAAATAGGATATTATTTATTATTATTACCCATATGGGCTCAAATATACGGTGCAAGATATTTTTGATAATTGCACACTGCGCAGATTGCTTCTACGGCTACCGATTGGCTGGTTTTAAAAAGATGAGATTTGATTGGCTGCCGGAACTATTTTCAGTTCATTCATGTTTTCATTCATGTGTCAAACAAAAGATTTGGTGGGGGGGGGTAATCATAATTTATGAAAGAAATAATTTTAATATTTATCTGCATACGCATAGAATGAAGTATTTT